>CAXAMN010000381.1:509476-524568 GCA_963970005.1 Durusdinium trenchii
ACGAGAAAACTATTTCAGGTGGTGCAGGGAAAACAGTGGCTTGCCTCCCGCTACGCCTTTCCATGCATGGGTTGGTGGTGCATAAAAAGAATGTCTTTCAGTTTTCTGACCCTGTTCCCAGGTATCCCCAATGGTGCACGAGCAAACGTGAAGTTGTTCACAACCAAAATCCTCCGACCTTCAGCAACTACCTACACACATATATCCCAGAAATTCCTTAAAGGAATTGCAGCGCGATTCATGATCTTTTGGATCACGCCTCTGGTGTACGAACGAGCTTTAGATTCCCCGCTTGACACCAAGAACGTGTTGCTTGGGTGCAATTATACATACAAACAGGTCTATTTTCTGCACGTGTCTTTCTGGAAAACATCAGGTTCATAGCTAACCTTTTCATATCGCTGACCAACTTGTACACGCACCTGGCCGAGAATGGGACCCTTAATTGCGCTTTTGTTGGTGGAGTTTGTACACGCAACAAACATGAATCAACAAACCTAAAACACAACAACACTATACCTGAGGAAATTTCTGGAACCACCTCAACGAGAGAAGCTGAAAGCCCTGTACTACGACTTCCGGAAATGCTATAACTGTGACTTGCCTGACACACACACACTTGTTCCTGGGGCTTTCTGAAACAAACTAACAACAGCTAAGTTTTGGCCGCGTGGCACCTTGAACGGTCACTTATGCGGTGGCCGGTGTATCCCAAACTCCACAGTTCCGAGCACATGAGCCTAAGCCGCATTCGTCTGTGCAGTGCATATGCGCGTGGGTCTTTGGAAGCTTTTTACTTGAGCCCTTCAAAGGTTCATCGACCAGAGCTGGTGCAATGCTCGGCACACTTCTTGCTGTCTTGACGAAGACCTCATCAAGCATGCCAAGTGGCTTGTTTTTGATCAGCTGTTCACTTGAAGTGTCCCAGTCCGTGACGGTTTTGGGACTGAGACGTTTGCAGCGTGATTGAGGCAAGTGTGTTCGAACTGCCACCCCAAAACTTTGGGGCTGCGCGCAATGCAGCATTACTGCGTGATGGCCAGCTTGAGCTGGCTGGGATCAGACGTGCTGTCCCGATGAAAAAAATTCGAGTGGAAGTGGAGCTGTTTCGCTTTTATGTTGACTTGGGGCTCCCCTTTCCTTCTACACCCTTAAACTTAGTCGGCTCAAGTTTCGCTGTTGTGCTCTCTGGCAAGGGCGTGTGAACACTTTGGAAATGTTGATCGCAAGTCTTGCTGAACCGTTGCGATACCGAAGTGGTAGCTGAGCTTTACTGATGGCCTTGTGGACATAGAGCCAAAATCGTCTATAAGGTCTAAGGCCTTATGAATGATCTATACGGTCTAAAGGCCTCTGGTGGTTGACCTCCTCGCAACAAGCGGTCGTTGCTCGTCTTCAGCATCTTACGGGGGAGTGGCTACTTTTCAGAGACGTGACTGCTGAGTCCATGGGGCGTACAGCAGGCAAGATCGAGAGCCTTGAGTGTTTGGTAGCCAGGCTGGAAGCTTCTGCCACAGCTTTGTTTTCTTCCTCCGGGTCTGGTAAAGGGCCCAAGCTGCATCGAACAGCGGAGACGACAGATGCCGAGGTTGAAGGGATCCAGACCGCCAAACCCATCGAGGCTGAGCGGCTGATTTTCAAAGGCCGTCCAGCTTTCGATCCGCTGCCTTACTTGGAGGAGCCTGCTCGGTCTTTGTATCAGGACCCCCTGAAGTTTGCCAAGCATCCTGATGAGCCGTTCCTGCCGTCAAAGTCCGAGGTGCTCGAAAAGAAATACTTGGATTGCTGGCTGCTCTCGATGCCACTCATCGTTTGGCTTTGTTTGCCCCCTCCGAGCTTCGAATGGAACACAGAGCTGGGATGTTTGCATTGATGAAAAATTTGACGACCGACCGTTTGATTTTGGATTGCCGTCCAGCCAATTTGCTTGAACCAGGGTTGAATCAGTGGACGCAGACTATGGGATCCCTTGTTCCTCTTTTGAGCTGGCATGTTCCCCCAGGTCACAAGATTGTTGCAGCCGGTGAGGATCTTAAGGATTACTACTATTACTATGTGATCTCCCCCATCCGGTCCAAGAGAAACGCGTTAGCAATGCGACTGACTCAATCGGAGGCCAAGCGCTTTCGAGGCGCGTACCGCAGAGCTGACAAAGGTGCAAAGTTTTTGGTGCCCGCGTTGGCCACGATGGCTATGGGAGATTTGAACTCGGTCGAATTCGGCCAACAAGCACATGTCAGACTAGGGCTTGTTCATGGAGTTGTCAAGATCTCTGACTTGCTAACATTGCGAGGCCGGTTCCCTAGGCAGCAGTGGGCAGTTGGCTACGTAATTGATGATTTCATTGTGGTTGAGGCAGTTCCCGCAGATCTTCCTCCAAGTGCTTATTTCTCAACTAGCGTAGCTGACGAGATGACTGCTGTTTATGCCCGGGTTGGACTGGCAGCGAATGATAAGAAGAGGTTTCGAGCTGAAGACTCACCCCAATTTTGGGGGATCAGTGTTGATGGCAAAGCTTGCCTAGTTCGAGCTCAGCTTGATCGAGTTCTTCCGCTGTGTTATATTACTGCTCGCATTGCTCGGGCAGGCAGTGCTTCAAGACATCTTTTGGAGGTCATTGCTGGAGCCTGGACTGCAATCATTCAAGCACGGAAGCGCTGTATGTGTTTGCTGGAGACGGTTTTTGTCGAAATCCAAGCGCATGACTATGGCACGGTGTTTCCCTTGACAGTGCAACTGGTGTCTGAACTGTGGACTCTGGCTATTTTGGCCCCTTTGTATGTAACTGACCTTCGCACCTGCACTTCGCCTGAGCTTTATGCGGTTGATGCTTCAGATGCAAAGCTAGCAGGAGTTGTAACACGGCTTCCTTCAGAATTTGCAAGAGAGTTGACTAGACACACTATGACCAGGGCGGCATGGTCTCGACTGCTCTCGCCTTGGAAGTGTCGCCAGCGGCACCTAGGCGAGCTTCATCCTGAAGAGGAAGTGCCTGCTGGTGAGATGCCAGCTCAGGCGCACCCAGTCTGGAGTCAGCTGATGAGATCTTGTCGTTTTTCTTCGTTGTTTTGCAAACCAGTACCTAGGCGACAGCACATCAACATTAGTGAACTCAAGTCAGTTCTTCAGGCTGAGACTTTGCACGCTGTCAGTTTTCCTTCCACACGATGCAACATTGGCACAGATTCGCAGGTAGTGCTCGGCGCAGTAGTGAAAGGCAGAGCTTCATCTCATACTCTGAATTTTTTGTTGCAGCGTCATCTACCCACAGTCCTAAGCCATAATTTGTATCCTGGACATCAATACATCGCATCAGCCGAGAATCCGGCGGACGACCCTACTCGAGATAGACCTATCCGAGACCCCGAAGAGTCCCCTCCTTTTTGGCTTTCGGCAGCGTTTGATGGCCGGTTTGATGAACTGGACGCATTCTTGAAAGAGCGCAGAGCCGACGAGGCCACACTGGCGCGAGTGCCGACGTTTGTTGACTCGCATGTACCAGATGAGTGGCTGCAGTCGGAGAGACAACTTAGGAGGCAAGTTTTTCAGCAGCGTAAGCACTGCGGCATTGAGGCGGTGAGGGACCTTCAAAGTGTCACTGTGCAAACACCATCTCTGTGGTCGCATGATATGTTTGCTGAACTTCCTCCCGAAGCAGAGAGGGCACTGAGGCAGCTTCCTGAGAGTTATTTTGTTTTCCCCAGACATTCAAGCATTCCGGGAGTCTGGACCTTTTTTCGGGTAGCAGAGGCCTCGCTCGAGCTCTTGCAAGACACACCAACGGCTGGGTCCTGACATATGACATAGCTTTTGATGCAAGACAGGACTTGCTGGCGGGTTCAGTTCAGAGTGAAATAGAGAAAATGGTAGCCCTTGGATGTTTTCGGATTTTGAGCAGGACCAGTTTGCGCAAGCTTTTCCAGAGCTGTGCGACCTCCTGTCCGGACACGTTTATGCCCTCGCGGTCTCAGTGGGATCACTCCCAACATGAAAGCCAAAGTAGCCCAAGGTAATAGTTTTTCAGCCTGGCTCGCAAGCGTGGTGCTCAGTTGTACCCAAGAAGAGGTTTTAGTACTAATAGAGAATCCCTGGATGTCATATCTGTGGGATCAACCAGAGTGGCTCAACCTGTTGGAGGACTCTCGTTGCGCCTTTTTCACCACTGACTTTTGTTGTTGGGGGGCACCATGGAGAAAACGCACTCGTTTCTTCACTAACAGTAGTCTGAGATCTTTGAGTTTCCTTTGTAGGTGTAGCTCTCCGGCGATGCACACTCGTTTAGTCGGCTACTCCAAGCAACATAGGAGACCTTGGACAGTGGCTGAAGCTTACCCAGCACGACTCTGCAATTGTCTAGCAATGTTTTTGAGCAACGAACTGCTCCCGGTTGAACGACAACGACGTTTGGACATTGCTGAGTGTGCCAAGTGCAACCAACAAATAGGAGAAGCCTCACAGCCAGGCCCTCGACCTCGTCGTCCACGACCGGAGTTAGATCTAGAAGAGGTTCAGCTTTTGTCTTCTCAGACGTTGTTTATCCAGCAAAGAGCCCGGAATTTGTTCGCTTCTTGGTTGCAATCTGAATTGAGTAGCGCAGCTTGGGCTAGCGTGAGCCAAGAACCAGCGCTTTGGGCGATTTTTCTGCGAGCCTTTGGTAGGCATTTGTATATGGCACAACAGCCTTTGTACATCTTCAGGCATCTAGTAGTGTATTACCAACGCAATCATAGTTCGTATCCCGGACCTCTCAGTGATGCTTGGGACTTGATTGCTAGATGGGAGCGGGTGCAGCCAGTTGAGCATCGGACGCCCATGCCAAAACTGTTGTTCGACGCAATGATCTGCCTTGCTTGGATGTGGGGCTGGAAGCGATTCGCTATGGTGTCTCTACTTGCCTTCCATGGTAAGCTTCGTATAAGTGAGCCGCTAAGAGCATGTCGACAAGATCTTTTGTTGCCTGACGACACAGGCGCCGAAATCCAAGTTGCCTTCCTGAATATTGAAAAGTCTAAGACTAGCTTCCGAGGTAAAAGCATAGTGCAGCACACTAAGGTTTCAGATGACTTGACTTTGTTTGTAGCTTCTCAAGTTGTGGCAAATTTGCACGCTGGAGACCGTCTGTATCCAGCGACTCCCAGCACCTATAGGAGACGCTGGGATCGTTTGTTACAAGCACTAGAAGTCAGCAAGTCGTGGCGCTTGACGCCCGGGACACTCAGAGCGGGTGGGGCGATTCACGCCTACCATTCGGGGACACCGATCACCGAGATTCTCTGGTTGATGCGCCTTAAGCATTTGAACACTTTAGAGAGTTATCTTCAGAGTGTTGCTGCCATGAATATTCTTCTGAAGCTTCCTGACGCCGTTCGCAACCGTATTCGATCCTTTTCTAGTTTGCTTCCAATCCTTTTGCGCTGTTCTCCTTAGCAGAGTGTAGACACAAACCTACAGACGCACAACTGCTGTAGCACAACTGCTATCAGTCTGAGTGGTGGATGGTGCGGGTTGACCTCACTAGCTGCGCCTTTTGGCCGTTGAACTTCGTCTGCTGCCTTTCCATGCCGACAGCTAGAGCGTGAGGTCGATGCTTCGCAGCGCTGCTCCACACGAGCTCAGTTGACTTGGAGAGTTGAGAAAAGGGGCGAGCGAGAGACAGGCAAGCATTATATATATATATATGGAAAGTGTTTTGGCTACACTGCTACACACGTCCCCGAGAGAGGTTCTAAGTGTAAGGCTTTGAACAATGGGAAAACCTACACTTACTGTAGAACACAAAACTTAAAACTAGAAACAATAACATTTTAGATCAATACTGTAAATGGCCCCAATAAGAATGTGCATGTGATTGTCCGTCGCAGAAGCCACAGGAAGCTTCTGAGTGGTTTTGCGGTTACTGTATATACTTCATTGTTTACATACATATCATATTTGTGTATATTGTATATGCACTTGCTGCACCAGGAAGGTTATATAATGTTTTTTGCACTTATGTTTGTCCCAACATCTATATACAAATATATAGTGGATGCTGGTTTATATGGGGCCTATTTCAATGCACAGCTGACCTCACTATGGAAAAAACTGAGTTTTGCCAACTTGCATTGAGGGCCGTGTGTGAAAAGTCAGGAGTTTTGCAAAAATGTTCTAAGCGCAGCACAAAGAACAAACAACTTGATATTCTGACGCGGTTTTAAGTGCGTTGTCAACGTATTGGAAAAATTGTTCTAAGTGATTGTTTGTCCGTCGCTATATTACCATTTTTTGGCCAGTGCGCCAGGTTCAGAAGCGGGCGTCACAGGAGCGGGTGAACGATCAACGTGCTAAGTGTACCACACATTCAGAATCAAAACGTGGTCGTGGAACTGGGGGACAGCTGCCTGTGCAAAGCTTGCGAACTTGCCGTAGGATTCGGAGATGCGGCGAAGGTTGCAGAGCTTGGAAAGCTGGACTTCTACAACCTTTCCAAGATTCGAAAGCGAGGCAAAGTCGTAGGCCTTAGTGTGTTTTAGCACATGTTAGTATCTGAGCTTTTGCTCAGAACAACAAGGATCGACGTGAGCAACTCCAGACGATTCAGTCTTGACTATATATATAGTAGGTTCTGCTTCAGTCCAGATTTCATAATAATTATGGGTTTATCAGGTTTCGGGTTTTCTTTGGTCACAACTCTCAAAGGGGCGCATGTTGATTCACAAATCAAAAGCATGACAGATCTCGGAGCTGCACAGCGCCGTGGACCGTGCCGCCACTTTTGTTCTTCAAGCAGCGTTCTTCTAAGAATTCAATGTTTGCAGTTTTTTGGCAATTTTCCATATGTTTCTTATCAATTTTTCCTTATGTGGGTCATGCAGGACGTGAGCGTAAAGCAGGTAACGCAGTTGAAGGATCAACTTTTGCAGCTCGGTGACGATTATTGGCCTTCCGTTTGTGAGACAACATTGTAACATCATGTAGAATAAGAATCGAATGATTGCATGGAAGATAATAGACACTTGTACCTGGTGCTTGACCAGTCATACTATGAATGAGTGTATGAATGGACCTACTTTGTTCGGTGTTCGCGGTTTCTCACGCGGCTGTGCGACCTGCGGGTTTGCTTGGCAGGCAGCAGGTGGATGACTGGAAGTCTGGCCACGGGTTGGTGATTGAGCACAGCTCAGCCTGCATGTTTATATTATGCAAAATCTGGGATCTAGGACTCCCATGCGTCGGGTTGAGTCTTGTCTCGTGCATGTCGCAAGGTAGGACCAGCATTTGCAGCAAGCATCCAGAACAAAACTGGCTCAGTCTGAGTAGTGAGATCAACACTCTAGGGAGGTGGGTGCGTGCTTGCGTTTATACAACGACCATCAACGACCTAGTTTGCCTGGGTTGTCAATTCAGTCATGGGGCACCGGCACTGAATGGACTCTTGGGGTGGCTCGTTGCATTTGTGCCACTATGAATTGTGAACAAGTGGTATCAGGCACCAAGCTCCATGACCGCATGCGCAAAGGCCTGTGCCTCAGGTGTGCCTTTGTGATTTTTGTGCTAGGTGGTTTGCGGAATCGAAGTGGCACATGTGGGGCAGCACGTCAAGCTTTGCAGAGTGGCACAGTGTGCAAATTTCAGTGCTCCTTTGTTTTGTGTTTGTTGACTGAAGGATTGCGTGCCCTCATGACAGCTCATGAGCGACTTGTCTGGAGTGAGTTGTATTTACATAAGTTCCCACTCGAACTGCTTCAGTGCACTTTCAGGACCCACCGAGATGAAGTGCAGCAGGCGCACAAAGTCCTTCTAGAGCGCTGTGAACAACAGCTGGAGAGCAAGCTCCAGGAGGCGCCGAACTGAGCGAAGAATGAAAAGTACTTGTGAATGAAGGCACTCCGTTGAACCTGCTTTCTGGCTGCCGTTTAGGCACAAGGGTTCTTTGAAGGTAAAAGGGGGTTTTGTGCGACCTCGCTTGTTTTACATTGGTAGCGTTGAGCCTGTCCCACGTCCGGTGGACGTGGCGTGGTGAGATCGGGGTGTCTGAGGGTGGCTCTGGGGCTATCGGGTAAGGCAGAGCGGTTGCGATGCCAGCACCCGGCGTCGCCGTTGGCGCTGAAGGCGGAGAAGAACAAGGTGATGATCAAGATGACCGAGAAGAAGAAACTACGTCTCAAAGAACCTCTGAACAGTCCTGGGGGCGAAGGGGCTGGTCAGAAGAGGAGTGGAGGCAATGGAAGAGCTTCTACGCTTGGGGACCTGGACCTGGCGGAGAAGGGGGCTCGGCTCAGGCAAATGGGCAAGGGCCATCTTCTTCCGTAGAAGGTTCAGCTGCACCTACGGCTCCACGGGTTTCGCAGGGTGACCCTTGGTGGACTACTTCCGGTGGAGATCCATGGATGGGGGGCGAGGACATGACAAAATTCAGGTCCCGGAGTACTCTGGAGAAGATGATCGTGATGGGCTGAAGGCCAAGGGGTACATCCGGAAGGTCGAAGCATGGAGACGGGTGACACGCCTTTCTCGGGGCAAACAAGCTCTGATGTTGTACAACAGCCTGTCAGGCAGAGCCTGGCGGGATGCAGAAGAATTGGACCTATCCCTCCTTGACACCGACAACGGCGTGGAGATATTCCTATCCTGGATCAAGGACAAGTACATGGACCGGGAAGTCACGAAGGTGGGCCGCTACATGTCTGACTTTTTCAAGGTCCTCAAGAAGACGGCCAACCAGGACATCCGTGACTTCAACCAGGAGTTTGACAGGCAGATCAGCCGGCTTCGCGAAGTTGGTTGTACTCTCCCGGACAACTGCCTGGCTTGGTGGTATGTGGACAAAATGAGGTTGGACAACGCCACTGAGCTGAACCTCTTGTCTTCGGTGGGCAACCTCTACAACCTCCAGAAGCTCCAAGATGCAGCGATCATTCAGGACAGGATGAACCGACGCCTGTGGGAGAGACGACCTGACGGAGACAAGAGGACTGAGGAGAAAAGGAAAGGACACCAGGCTCTGATGACCACGTTGGATGAAGACGACGAGGACAACGAGGAGCCGGGCCTCTCCGACATTGAGGAGGAGGAGTTCATCGACGATGAGCACACCCATGAGGCCTTCGTCGCTTTCCGGACGCCAAGAGCAAGTACCGGGCAGCTCTGAAAGAACGTGGATACACCCAGTCGAAGGATGAACGGCTGCAACAAGCCAAGGCCCGGAGCTACTGTTCCGTATGCCACAAGAAAGGACACTGGCACAAAGATCCTGAGTGCCCCGCCAACAAAGGGAAACAAGGTGGGGAGGCACACACAACTCATGTGGTCTACATCACCCAGAATGTGGACACCAAGAACGACTTTGAAGAGTAATGGGGCGGGGCACTGCATGGGGAACTACGTTGACTCCATCGATGACACGGACTACTTCGTCTCCTTCATGGACCTGCAGCGGAACGACATGACCACGGACCGGAACAGTGACCTGGTTTGGACATGCTATGCCGTGGACTCCGAGATCGAGAAGAGTGTCCCGGAGGCAATGTTCCTGGCCATCACCGACTGCGGCTGCAGTCGTACACTCGCGGGCAGGAGTTGGGCCATGAACTTCATTGGATACCTCAGGAGGACCAACATCCCGTACTTCATTATGAGGCAGGAGGAGACATTCAAGTTTGGGGGGAGCGTCTATACCCTTCGAAGCAGGCCCTGGTCACGTGGTTGGCAATCCAAGACTCATGGTTTGCCGTGAAAATCAGTGTGGTCAGCGCTGATGCGCCGCTTCTTCTCAGCCGACCTGCACTTGGAGCCCTTGGGATGCGCTACGACATCGCCCAAGGAGTGGCTGATTTTTCCCATTTGCATGTGCACTCAGTGCGCATGATCATGAGTGCCTCTGGCCATCCTCAGGTGGCAGTGACGAGCAAGAAGACTCCGTTTCTGTCCTGGCCAGAGCGTTGTGATTGGAGTCTCACGGAGATCTATGTACCCACAACGCAAGCAGTATACATGGCCGCGAATGGGGAGCAGCTTTTCATACCCAAGAAACTTTCAGCCGGGGTACATGACATGTTGAGCCGGGAACCTTTCCACCATGAGACCTTCCTGCATTGGTGGCGCTCCAAACAATACTACAGGGATTTTTGGATTGAGACTCCCCACCACCTGTACCGCATCCATGTGACACCTCGGAGATCGTCGTTCGACCCTCGTTCATGGCAAACGGCCAAAGGTGATTTGAAGGAAACTCTACTAGCTCGACTGGCAGCCCATTGTGAAACTGTCACCATCCCTTGCACCACATCAGCTTTGCCTTTGACACATGTTAGCAATTGGAGGGACAGGAGCCGGTCAAGTTCAAATATCTATGGGTCGGACGAAGCCGTTTTGAGAGACATCTCAAGCCCGCTTTCGAGGGTGACCTCGAGCACCGTGATCCTGCACCGTCCCCGGATGTCATCGAGCCAGACGTCGCCATGGAAGATGAACAAGCCGGAGCTCACCTCAACCCTGGTGGCTATGGGGATTCCAGTCCGGCCAGACTGGACGGTGCCCGAGCTTCGGTCAATCCTCTCGGAACAGAAGGAGAAGCCATCCACATCGGAACTCAAGGGCCTCTCGAGCCTGAAGTTGGATCAGCTGATCCAGAGGTGCAAAGATCTCAACATCAAGATCCCGGAGAAACCTACGAGGGGCCTTCTCATGAGGATGATCCGGGATGGGGTGCCACCGACGGATACGGAGGTCGTGCCTTTCGGCCGCTATCGAGGATACCGTTTCTCCGAGGTGCCTATATGAGCTATTTGGACTGGGCCATCGACGAGTGCCACAACAACGAGAACCACTCCCCGGACTTGGCTCGGCTGGCACGATGGGCGAAGGAGAACAAGGACACAGTATCCAGCTCGAAGACAACCTCGGGCTACAGGGATCCCGAGGAGACGGCAAAGAAGGCACCTCCGCCGGCGGAGCTTCCACCCAAGTCTGCCCTGCCGAAAGCCGGAGAGAAGTTGCCAATGAAGCCGAAGAGCAAAACAGCACCGAGGAAGAAAGGAAGGGCAACTACCTCGGACGAGGACGAGGACTACTCTCCATGGTCAGCGAGGCGGGGGACAACCACGAGAAGATCCTGGACCTGGAGAAGACGGTGCTGGAGCTCAAGGCGCAAATCGACGCTGCAAAACGCGACAGTACTGGCAACAAGTGAACGAGCACGGAGAAGAGGCGGAGGAAGGTAGAGAGGGGTGAGGCAGCCATTATGAACTCAGCCGGGACTGAGGTGAAAGGGGAGATCAACACAGAGGATGAGGCTGAGGACTACATCCTTGAGAACGACTTCAACACCACCGAGACTGAGGACGAGTCCAACGACCCTGGCAAGTATGTCATGACGGACTCTATGAAGCCAAGGTGAAACTGGTCTACCCCGATGACTATGACCGGGTGAAGCGCCTGCCTGGCCACAAGATGAAGCGGGTAGCCCGCAAAAGAGTCAAGAATTGCCCTAAGTCACCCAAATTGGTAATTTTACTAACCATAAAATTTACGTAAATTTTTGGTTTTACTAAGGCAAATTTACGTAAAAATTTACGTAAATTTAATAGTAAATCCAATTTAGGTTATGAGTAAATCCAATTTAGGTTATTAGTAAATCCAATTTAGGTTATTAGTAAATTTTTTAGGTTATGAGTAAATTTTTGTGAGCATGATTTTGAAGCAGAAAATGTCTCTATTTATGTGAGTTGGCTTTCTCCAAAGAGGCAGGTTTTCTACAGGACAACATGTACTTGAGGATATTTGCGCTATGGATTTTTGTTTTTGTTGACTGAGCATGCCAGGAGGTGTGGACTTTGCCTTTACTTGAAGGGATTGCATTTACTTGAGCATGTGTACCCTTCTTGACTTGAACAAAACATTTTTACTTGAGGGTGTCGACTTGGGAGTAAATTTACTTGAGGATATGTACTTTTCTTCACTTTAGGAAGAAGAGCATTCTCTGATTCTCTGATGGTTTTTGCCAGTGTGAGGGTGCATGTTTTATGTTTTGGCTCTGTGAGAAGAAGAAAAAGAAGAAGAACAAGAGACACCTCAGCAAGAAGGAAACAAGCAGTGAAAGGGCCAGGAAATTGCGCAAAGCTGACAAGATTCTTGGACTGAACTTTAAACAAGTTTGCTTGTTGAAAATTAATTGTTCAAGTTTGTATTAACTGCAGCAAATGAACAAGAGTTATGTCAATGTTGGCTTGAAACCATTGTCAGGAGGCGTGACCGCATCAATGCCATGATGGACTTGATGAGGACGCTGCAAGATGACAGCAGTTCATCTCTGGAATCCTTGGAGTGAAAAAGACACAAGCAGCCTTTGGGGTAGAGTTGAGGGCACGCATTGTGACATGATGTTGAGAAGCTGTTACATGAAGAAGATCTGACTTTACTTGAGAAGCTTTTACATGAGGGTGTGACTTTACCTGTTGAGCTTTTACTTGAGGATGTGATTTCACTTGAGCATGGCACACTTTACTTGAGCATGGCAGACTTTACTTGAGCATGGCACACTTTACTTGAGCATGGCAGACATTACTTGAGGATGGTTTTACTTGAGTCTATTTTACTTCAATGGTTGAGACTTTGTGTAAGTATACTTTACATGAAGATGCCATTCAACTTGGAATTGTGCGCTTAGTCTTGTTTAGTTTTGTTGTGAGTTGAAGTGTATTTGAAATATATTTATGAAATTTAGTTCAAAAAACTATAAATTTAAGAGAAAATATTGATGAATTCTTGATGAACTTTTGGTGCACTTTTGATGCACTTCTGATGTACTTTTGATGTACTTTTCAAAAGTGTATACACTTTTGATCAAAAGTGTATACACTTTTGTTAAAAGTGTATACACTTTTGAAAAGTACATCAGAAGTGCATCAAAAATTCATACAATTTTGACAGATTTTATGAAAAGCCATGATGTTCTGCATCATATTGTCAGCAAAAAGATATCTAGCATTCTTGTGGGTTTATCCTTTACCTGAGAATGTAATGCTTTTGCACTTCTTGTGGGTTTATCCTTTACCTGAGAATGTAATGCTTTTGCACAAAGAGTTGATCAGCATTTTATGTTGTTCAATATGAAGTTGGTTTATCCTTTACCTAAGAATGTAAAGCTTTTGCACAAAGAGTTGATCAGCATTGTATGTTGTTCAAATTGAAGTTGGTTTATCCTTTAGAGAAGGTAATGCTTTTGCACAAAGAGTTGATCAGCGTTGTATGTTGTTCAAATTGAAGTTGTTGAGAGTTTACTGCACAGCTGGCTTATTGGTTGTTGTTTACTTTTGCAGCTAGATTGATCTCAAAGAGCTTTGAAAGGTTTGAAAGATAGGTGCAGTAGCTTGTTGGCATTGGCATGGCAGAGGAAGAGATTCCCATGGGCCAAGTCACTCCTGAGGAGAAGGACGATGGTGTAGTTGAAGAGCCCAGTACACCTGTGAAGCAAAGGCCAGCTTCCAAAGCAAAGACCCCAAAATCGAAGAGCCCAAAAGCAAAGAGCCCTAAAGGGAAGAAGCCCAAAGCAAAAGGAAAGAGCAAGCCAAAGCCAAAGCCAAAGGCAGGCTCTTTGAAAAGGCCTGCTGCCAGTGGAGAAACCGTACAGCCAAAGAAGAAGCCAGCAGCTCATGGCTGGGCAGCAGGGTTGCAGGAGGATCAGGAGGAGGAAAGCGCCAGAAGTTGAAGAGGATGAACCAAGAGAATGTGGAGGAGGAGGAGGAGCAGGACAATGCAGACTTCTTCGAGTGCGATGAGGCCAAGAAGGACAGGTCGAAGGACAACAAGTTCAAGGCCTTGTTGTCTGAGGGCTCTCTGCCAGACTATGTTGCGCAGGCTTGGAAGAAGACCTTGAGCATGAAGAAGGGACGCACAGAAGAACAGCGCAAGATAGTGAACCAAGTCCTGGACAGGACAAAGGATGGAAAGCTCATGGTGCTTATACCCAAGTTTTTTCTTGTGCTTGTCTTTCCTGCGTGCTTATACCTAAGTGTGTGTGCTTGTGGTTTTATCCAAATGTCTCTACTTGTGGCTATATGTTTTACAAATTACTTTCTTCAAAAGATGTGTTTTAGATGCAGTTTTGAATATTTGCAAATCAAAACGTAATGAAAAATAGGAAAACCCTTACTGAAGACCAACCTAAATAAATTTAGGTTGTACCTAAATCAAATTTACATTTACTAACCCATTTACACTTTTTGCCACCAAAATTCATCAATTTACGTAAATCCAATAAACATGTAAATTTACTAATTTCGGTGACTTAGGGTGGGCACAGAAGACACTCGGGCTGATCACGACCACCCTGCTGGCTTACACTTCGGTGGTCTTGGAGACTGCCGACCAGAACACCAAAGGGGGTATACGTGATTGGTTATCTTCCAGGTGTTTTCCTGAACCTCACCCTGGAGACGAACGTGTGGCCCTCATGGAGCTGTTTTGTGGAAGCGCTCAGCTTACCCTGGAGTATGCCAAGGCCGGTATGGTGGTCCTGGAGCCTCGAGACATCATCCATGGACACGACCTCAACAAGGAAGAAGAGCAGGCAAGGGTGATCGACGAGATCAACACGTTCCGGCCTGAGCTGGTTTGGATTGCACTTCCCTGCACACTGGGGACCTTGGACAAGGATCAACTATAAAGACTGACCCGAAGAGCTACGGAGGCTGAGGCTCAAACAAAAGAAGCTCATCAACCTGGCCATCGAGGCAGCCACGGTACAAATAGCAGGGGGCAACCATGTGGCCTTTGAACACCCCCGTGACTCAGAGCTGTGGAACAAACCGGACGTGAAGGAACTGCTCCAAATGCCCCATTTCCAGGAGGTGGACTTCGATATGTGCAGCTTCGGTCTCAAGGCTGTCTCCGATGGAGGACTATTGAAGAAGCCGACCAAGGTGATGTGCACCGACCCGGGGTATGCAGCAGCCCTCCACACAGGCCCTGCACTGGAGATCATGAACACACCCTCACCGCTGGACAAAACACTAAACCGGCCACTACACCGAACAGTTCGCCAGGGCGGTGAAGGGACACAAGTCCATGAGAAAAGGGCGCAGGAAGATATGGGACTCCCTGACAACAGCACA
>CAXAMN010000392.1:5633-19560 GCA_963970005.1 Durusdinium trenchii
ATGGCCAACAACTTCTCCACCCATAGCCAACAAGGGCTAGCCTCTTGAAAGCAGCGGGTACCAGGCCGAGCCTGGGATTCTTGCATTTCTTAACATTTCAGCTTTTCAGAGCAGAAAAGAGACACGCCAGTCCAAAAACTTGCTCACGCTGCTGCTTTGTCAACTGCAAAATATATTGTATGGAGTCTGGAGCCATTTTCTTGTATGTAAATCTCCATGACTTTGGCATTGATCCAACAAAATCCGGATCCTCGGCGGTCTGCAATTGCCAGGTTGCCCCGCCGGGTCTCAAAGACCCGACGTCCAGGAATTTAATCCCATTGCTAGCAGCTGTTTGCAAATGCAATGCAACAAGGATATCTTTGAATCTCAATCGAAATGTGTGTGAGTAGAAAGGCCAAAGCCGTTGAAAAGGAGCTTTGTCACGGAAAGAAAGCTCACAAACGCGAACAAGGTCTCCTATATCCAATTTTGCAGTTTGATGCCTCGCAGCAGCTGTGGAGTGCGTTTTGGGTTCCTGCAAACTTAGCAAGCAGAAATCGTTTGACTTCATCGTGTCGGAGGGCAGGAGAAGGCGCTTACGAAGTGCTCCTGTCATCTCTGAGGTACGGAGAAGCGCTCTCCATCCCAGAGATAGGATACCAGCGACTTCAGCTGCCAGGATTTGCCAAGGCATGGCAATATGGTGTTGAGGACGTTCTTCACGTACCCAAGGAAACGGAACGTCCCACGACGGCTGCAGTTGCCGCCTCAACACTGGTTTGAAGGACACCAAACCATTTATGGACCCGACAAAAACGCCATAAGGCCTTCCAGCTTCATACAGTCTTCTGCCATACTGCTGCAGCACCTCGTTTATGGACTCAAGATTCCGGGAAGGAAGCTCAAGCCATGACTGCATGTCAAAACCAGCTTTGCGGCGCCAGCTGTCACAGGTCTTCCTTGGGGCAAAGGCGGACGAGCCAGTCTAGCTGCTTTCTATGCCAGTCACCATGCGTCTGAGGTCCAATCATTCCATGGCATTGAGCGCCCGAAAATTACGGCTGCAAGCTACCAAGAAGTGAGAGAAGGGAAGGAGAGGGAGGAGCCAAGAAGAAGAATGGCAATGAGGAAAGGGCCTTCGCCGGGAAATCCAAGAGTCTGGTCGAATTCCATCGGGTGGACGGGCATGGAGAGGCCCTGAAATCCAGGATCGGGTAAAGTCCATCGAAGTCAATGTCGGCGAGTGCCCTGCTGCTGTGCAAAAGGAAATCCATGAAATCCAAAAAGTCCACAGCACCTGATCCAGTTCGATGCCCACCTCCTCAGGCCAATCACTGCATCAAATGTGCTTCCACATCCTCCTCTTCAAGGGACTAAACTGGAAAACAATCAAGTGGCTCCCTCACGGTCCGATCTCTGGTAGGATCGTCTGAAGTATTCAGCCAAGTGGAGACAAAAGGCAGGCTGAAGTACAGGACACCAGCAATGCGCGATGCACCATACCGACAAAGAAATGGTGTCAGTGCTCTGCTGGAAGATCTTCCTTTGGATGCTGCACAGCGGATGACATTGGAATCCACAAAGTTCACAACGCGGCAAGCTTGCCCCTTCCTCACAAGCCTTTCAGCCAGCCGCAAGACACTCTTAAGCTCCAAGATGTTGATGTGTCTTTTTGTCTGATATCGCCACGCATCAACCAGGGCGACCTCATAGCAACGGCATTAACGAGCTGATTTTCAAGCCCTTTCACCGTCCCATCCTCGACCTCCTTCAGAGCTGACTGCCTTGCTCGAATGGAGTTGGCAAAACAGGAGGCAATAGCACGTGCAAGCTTTGGAGTATAGGATGCGGACGCCTTCGTGTACTTGCCTTCGACAACCACATGGCGATGACTCCGGTCGCATCTCTCTTCCATAGCCTTTGTGTCTAGCCAGGCCGACAGGAAGCGGAAGCTTTTCTGATGGGGAGAGCCAAAAGCACATGATTCTGTACGAGTTGTCTTGACACCCTCCTTCTTTTCTAACGCCTGCCACTGCCTCAGAAATCTCATCATCAACGTCCAGGGCTGTTCACATAGGCCAGGAAGAAAACATTGCCGAGCAACGCTCAGCAGGAACAGGGCCCGCAAGGCGAGAATGTTCCCCGTTCTTGTCTTCTCACACTGCACATTGAAACCCGTGGGAATATCAGCTGACCTCAACGGCGGGGGTCGAATCCTCGAGAATGTAGCGCAGACCGGCTCAACCATTATGCTTCCCAAATTTCCTGAAGTCAGCAAAAAGCTCAGCCATGAAACAACTCGGGTCAGAACCAGATCCAGCTCTTCACTGAAGGCAATGTCGATGGGCGGACCGACGACAAAACCAAGCGCAGACATAGCTTGGGATACCCTGTATGACCCGGCATAGACCTCGATGAAGTCATACCGAAATGCTAAAGGTCTGCTAACCGACAAACCACACACTGCGTCGCCGGAGCTACAAACCTCTTGGTGGTCAACCTCTTCTTGCAGGCCCAATCTACCCATCACCAATTCGAAAGGAGTCTTGAGTCCGGCGTATGCTCCCTTCGTTCTTGCTGATCTTGAAAGTCTTTGCACTACCTGCTTTGGGACAGCCGTCGAAGTGATAGCCCCCATTGAATCGGAGGCGTCAGTGGAGAATACCTCATCCATGAAGGGAGCCCCAAGATCAGACACCATCAGAGGAGCCAACACACTCAGCAAGACCATCTCGTTTGCCACAGCCCTAGGCATAGGAACAAGCCTCGGGCAAGCTGAGTCGACACACCATACATCAACAAGGCCGTGTGCTTTGGACAAGATGCTCAAAAAGGGCCTCCGGTACATCAGCATTGAAGTCCATCCACCAAGAAAGCATAAATGCAGGGCATCTGTAGTATGCGATAGCTGCAACTTCTGCAATGTAAGCCAAGAGAGTGACAACCGTTTGGAAATAGGTGACCCCAATGTAGCCATACGATTTCTTGCAGCCTCATCACCAGCATTGAGCTCAGCTCCAATAATTGGGGATCCTGTCGGTGAAGCCTCGGAGCCCTGATCTTTTTGCTGCTGTTGTCCCGTCCGCTTTGACAGATCGGGCTTTTTGTTTGCAAGCACTTCTAAATCTTTGAGGTAACTCAACGTGGTTGCCGTCCATGAAGGTGGTATCAATGGGCTGAATGGGCGACTGGTTGCTGACACTTGTACCGACCGTTCTTGAAAAAGCTGAAAGGGCGGGTCCTCGTGCAAGCTCACTAGGCAGGCCACAGCCCAGTCCCCATTGTCGTGGTTTGCCTGTTCCACTGACATGGCCAACAGTTAAAGAACCTCCTTCGTGCCAGCAAAATCGTCCTGAGCAGCTGCATCGATGGCGTGAGCCAATATCCATTGGATGAGCCCGAATGTCTTCTGGTTCTTGTACCCCCAGACTTCTCCAGATACTCCACCATGGAGACACTGCCAAGCTCTTGTTCTGTACGAGGAAGTGCCCGTCCTGGGTGCAACTTCTTGTGTACTTGCTGCATCATCAAAAGGAAGAAATTGCCGCTGCGGGCTGCAAGCTCAGCCCGTAGCTTCTCCCGACGTTGAACTCCCTTCATACTGGAGGAGCTCATGAAGCCTGATTGCAAGTCGGCCAGTGGATCTCCTCCTTGTTGAGCCATATGGTCGACCAATGCCGTCAGGGCACTGCTCTGCTGAGATAGGGCATTGATGATAACACCCGGATCGTGGCCGGCATTGCCAGAACTTCCCAACAGCAATGCATCTGGCTCCTCTTGACTGGGGAGCTTCGGATGGTTTGATGTAGGAGAAGTCATCTGACCCATTCTTGTTCGCGGAGGTGGCCCGACCAACTGCAACGCTTTTGCCATGGAAAGAGAAGGACCCTCCACGGAAGCAAGCCCTGCGGACAAATCCGGCAGCCTGTCTTTGTTGCCACCAAAATGCCCTCCAGCAGCTTCTGCAGACTTAGAAACCTCTGCCGGATGAAGAGGGTCTCGAGACCCTTCCAAGACGTCCTGCCGGGCTGACAGAACTTGGAGCTGAGTGGTGAGTTCATTCAACTGTTCCATGAGGACTGCATTTGTGACCCTCTTCGGGGCCGCTGTAGATCTTTTCTGACCAGCCTTGGCCTTCACTGCAATCTCCGGGTCTTCTAGAGCCGAATAAAAAGCTGCCATCTGATCAGTTCTCTCCTGAAGCCACTCTTTGAGACGCTTCAGCAGAATATCCACTTGTGGAATGCACGAAGTATTGTCGGGGTGGTAGGGCACAATCTCGGTGTCAGAGTCTGTCACAGGGTCAAATACTCTGGCAAAATTCAAAACCTCATCACTGACGTCAATGACCAACACCGAGCCACTCATACCAAGAGGAACCAAAGCACCATCGTCTCCTTCCTCAATCAATGGGACATCGAAGTGAGAGCCAATGCCAAGCCAGGAAGGTGCCAACTCCAAGGACGACCCTTCTGCCAAGTAGGACTCATCCACCACCCCGTAGGGAATGCATGCAAGGAAACCGCCTCCACGGGCAATGAGAGGCAGAACAAAAAGCTCAGTGACTGTTTCCACCACTGGAGGAGAAAGGGTGGCGACCATCAAGGAAAAGTCCACCCGATCTCCAGCGCACTTCAATTCTGACCTTTGTATTGGTATAGAGGAGGCACACTCACACCGCAGCTGGCGCAGCACACTTCGACCTCTGTAATAGAAGCAAAATCTTGATAAACAGCCGGCTCGCTGCCTGGAACTTGGGACGCCAAGAGGTACCTCAGCTTAGAAATCTTGCGGACTCTCACCAGAGATGAAATCCTGGAATGCCGGAAGGTCAGCCACTGAGTATCAGATACCGAAATAGGATCTCTCCGCTTGTACTCAGAATGCGTGGCCATGGCAGCCCCGCACCAGAATCCAGATCGCCACGCTCTGGCAATCCTTTCTTTCGGATCTCCTGCTACGTTGGACAACCGAGTTGAGGCAGTCGAGTAGAGGTAGTCCGGCACAGGTTGGGGCCCGTCCTCAAAGACCCTGAGTCGATCAATCTCGACGATGAAGGGCTGCTCAGATCCGGCCTCCACAAGTTCTCAACCTGCAATGGAGATCACAGGAGCACTGGATGATGCCGGAGAGGTAATCAAGGATGCACCGCGCTCCAATGCCAAGCTCAAGCGGTTCACAGCAGAATATCAGCTTTTGTCACGCTAGAGCTCATCCACTAATCAACGTAGGCTGCAAGCCTGGCTCGACGATCCACCTCCACTGGCCTCTTTGGGGCCACCTCCAGCCGAGAGAAGTCCACGGGAGAACGAAATCCACGGTGGAAGACAGGGAGGAAGTAAAAGTAAAAGAGGGCCACGAGAGCAAGGAGGATGGCCGAAATGAAGCCCAAAGACAGGCCACCCAAGAGCCAGGGAAGGCAAGACCCACTGCAGGAGGCACAGGAGGAGAGATCAAAGACGGCATCTGCAGCTTCAATCCACCAACTAAAGCCTGAAACCATGCCCTTGAGAAGAAGGTCCGGGAACACTCATCTTTAGAAGGACAAATATATATAATTGGATTGGGATGGGGAATCAGGATGGATTGGGACAGCAAGGTCACAAACAGCAAGGTCCAATAGCAAGGTGCCAAGAGTTCATTGGTTTGTTCTAGGTGTTCAGTTTCGGTCATGTGTTCTCCAACCATTGCGTCAAAGAACGCACATATTGATTTCTCAAAATGAAATGACACAAGTTAAATTACAGTAACAGTCTAAACCACGTAGGCTTAAAACGGACATTGAAATGACTTTTGCATTGAAAATGCACCGTGGTGGCTGACATTTGCTATCGTTTGCTTCTGCCAAACTCAAATTCCATGCCCAAACCCCACTGTAATCCCCACTTTGCGGCCACAGCTTCGACCATCTGCAGCAAAAACTTATGTAAATTCTCTCGTTTGGAGTTTGCTTTTGACAGAGCCAAGTATCTAAGCCTTGTGGTGATTTCTGTTGGGATTCAAGGCTGTGTTCGGATTTTTGTATTGTTCATAGATCCCGCAGATTTGTAGGAATTTGCGGTGATCAACCATCCTCTCCGAAACCTTTTGCCTTCGGCTTTAGGGATGACACTGTGCAGGAGGCCATGGGCCCAACTTCAAGTCGTTCAAAGGAATCCATTTACCAGTTCTTCACATATAGAGTCTAGGATAATATGGATAAGGAGCAGTCTTGTTCTTTGGATCGCCATGTATATAGGTCAAATGTCTACTGCATGCTAGGGTGTTTCCTCACATGTTGCTTGTGTTCTCTGGTTGCTTACGACAAATTAGTTGGATGGCTCTCTCATGCCTGCTGATGAAAAACAGTGAAACCATGGTGAAACGTGGGCCTCGGCGTCACATGACGTGATTCACAATCAACTCGTTCATCAATTCCTCGAACTCGGCCGGCACCTTCTGGCCTGTTTGGATCGACTCATGGAGCAATGACACCGCCTTATTGTAAGATGCCCTCTTCTCGTCATCGTGGCCGAAGCCAATGATCATCCTTCGATCTGCTTCATTCATCCCATCTGCTCTGGCCTCCAAGGCTTCATCAATGAGAATTTGAGATACGCCAGCTGCACGGCATTCTTCCACAGTGGCACGGAGCAAATCAATAGGGCATTCCTGCACGAATCACACGCCGTGTGAACTAAATTCAGGGCCGACTTAGCAGGCCACCGCAGCTTTGCACAACGGACGCGGCGCGGACGCGGTGGCAAGGGTGCACAGAAAGGTTGGCCAAACAGATTTTGAAGCCAACTTCACACCATTACACCACGTGTTGCTCTTCCCTGACCAAATGTTGTCACACCCCACCGGTAGGTCCGGTGCGAGAAGTGAGGCCAGTGAGAGGTGCTTGCTATTTCTGTGCCTTACAAATCTTACAATTGAGAAGTGAGACACATCTGAGTGCATTGTGTGCACGACACATTCCAAGACTGGGGGAAAAATGCTGATCGATCGCTGCAACCTGGTGTCTTCGGCACGCCCCCCATTCACCGGTGGTGAAGGTTGTGCATGGTTTACATTCTCACGCCGCGTGGTGGGGGGTAACCGCGCATGTAAGACACCATGTGGTGCGTTGTCAGCAGTGCAGGGGCACCCGATCAGTGCGGTGATGGGTTTCTACCGGTGATGTGGTATGCTTTGGCTGGCACACGCCTGGTGGCAACGAGGCGTAGAACGAGACATCTCTACGTAAATTGATATCCAAGAAGTCTTGGTGCCCATCCACAGGAGGGATGCAATTAATGTAGGTGCTGATGCTTTCTGCAAACATTGGGTGAGGCTGCATGCCACCCACACTCCAAGACTTTGGTTTTTCGAGCTTTGCCGTTTCGTGCTAGGAGGTGTGACATGCCCTGTTTAGATTGATGTTTTGCCATGTTTTTCTACGCTAAGTAGAGGAAAGGTCCAAACGATCACCATGCAATCGAACAATGTGGTCAGTAATGGATGGCATCCACACAAGGTCCTTGATCGCTGCTTTGATGCCAGCCATGTCTTGGCAATCGATGGAAAAGTTCAAGGTAGCAAGCCTCGAAATATAATGCAAGAAAGCCAACAGTTGCATCACATCATATGATTTTACTTGAGGCACGCATACAGGATTTGTTTTGTGCTAGCCAGCCAGTCACCTCTAAGTGTTCAGACACCTTCTTTTTTTGGGGGGGGCTTACTGTTCCAAATATGTTTTGTTTCCCAAGCTTATAGAGAAGCAAAGGAGAAGCAAGTAGAACTGAATGGATCACCTACCAAAGCAAGGTGGAATACAGTGGGGCTTGCTTAGTATGCAAGGATCAACTGGACTGTTTGAGGAAAACAGGGTAACAAGCAGTCAAGAGGATAGAAGAGGATGTGCAAGTACATACTTGCATGTTATGTAGACGTATCCCACAAGAGCATCATGAAGCAGCTAAGTTGCATTCGCTCAATGCTGGACTTGGCCAGCAAAGCTTCATTCAACTCCTGCTCTGGAAGCTGTGCAGCCTCACACTCGGCAATGGCTGCTTTCAGCACCCGAATGTCCAAAAGCTGCACAGCGACACCCAAATGTGCCAGCAGTTGTTCGATTTGGCTTTTCAACATCTCTGCGGCGTTCACTTCTTCAGCAGGAGGTAGACCTGCTTTGTGAAAGTCTGAAATCGCTTCATTGAGGCTCTCAATTTCTTTCTTCGACGTTGCATCAGAGATCTTTTCAAAGATCTTCTCGATGCTGTCTTGAAGGCTGAGGGCCTCTTCTAACATAGAATCAGGAACCCCTTTGTCTCTGCATGCTTTGATCGCGGCCTTGAGAAGGTGCACATTTCGAGTCGAAATGCCTTCTTGCAGGTTCTCAAACAATCTTTCTAAATCGATTTGTACCATTTTGGCCTCTGCGGTCAGAGTGGCAGGAAGCCCGCCTTCATCACACGCAGTAATGGCCAATCGGATTTGTTGTATGCTTTGGCCTCGTAGTGCTGCTTCAAGCTTCGCGAGCAAATCTTCTATCTGGCTCTTGACTTCATGGGCTTCCGTCAAATAGTACTCGGGCAAGTTGGAATCTTCACATTCTTGAAGGATGGTCCGTAGTGATGCCAAGTCACGACTAGAGACTGCAGCAGACAATTGTTGAAGCATCTGTTGAATCTTTTCCCTCACTTGTGTGGCACCTGACAGCTCCCTCGCTTTCAAGCCAAAGTCTTCGCATTTCTTGACGGCAGCTGCAATTTCCTCCACATCCTGCCGGCCAACACCTCACCATGACACACAGCGAGTCATTCAATCAAAAACACGAGCACCAGCCGTCAGACCAACGTAAAGGTTAAGAGGTCCAAAACAACTGACTACACCACCATCGAACCATCAAAGCAGCTGCAGGTTGATGTTTCTTTTGCCAGCGAACTCTGAAAGACAAAGGGGAACAAAGGGAGACAAAGCAGAATCATCACACCCCAGCAAACAAGAAGAGCCATGGGAGAGAAAGGGAGACAAAGCAGAATCATTTCAGCCAGAACGGCCATGAAAGACAAAGGAGAACAAAGGGAGACAAAGCAGAATCATCACACCCCAGCATCCAAGAAGAGCCATGGGAGAGCAAGGGAGACAAAGCAGAATCATCTCAGCCCAGCATCCAAAAGAGCCATGTGGAGACAAAGGAGGCAAAAGGAGACAAAAGGCCAGATTGGCCCAGGGCCCAGGATCGTTTCTATGCAAGATTTGAGAACCCCTCACGGCAAAGGTGGCTACGGAAATAACAAAAACAGGGAAGCACTTGCAATTTCACCAAAATATGCAACAAATGGTTTACAAATGTTTACAGTATGTCTCTCCGGCCAGGGTGCATATCTGCACTTCAGCAAGCATGTCATCGATGGCACGCTTCAACTTGCACGCATGAATGAAGTCCCGCTCTGGTAACCCAAGACTCTTGCACTCCTCAATGGTCGCCTCTAGCATCTCCACATTCTTGGAATCAACTGCCCCCTTCAATTTCGATTGAGCTGCCATAATTTTCCGTTGTACCATCAGTGCCTGGCAAACAACTAACATCGCAAAACAAGACAAGCAAAGGAAACCAGCAGCAAGAGGGCCTATAAATATATATATATATATATCTCTCTCTCTCTCTCTCTCTGTGTGTATGTATCCTTGCCCGAGCTGGGGCCCTTTCTTGGTCAATTGTTTTGGGTGCTTACGGTGCAACAGTTCCTTTCCAGGGTCTTCTTGAGCAGCGAGTTCTGCCTTCTGGACTGTTGTGGCAGGGTCAAACAACAAGCAACACCACTCTTTCGATGCGGTCAACCAACAAATGACACCAAGCCAAGTCAGAACATAGATTGGTAACTTATGGATATGACGACAAGGCAGCGTGCCTGCGAAAGAATTTATTGTATCTACAGTATGCCCTTGATGAGCCAGAACATTGAAGTTTAGAAATCCACAAGGGAAATCCAGTGTCCAGAGAGCAACCACAAGAACTTCTGTAGGAATTCCGACTGCTGCTCCTAGTGCCACGTATTGCCCGCTATGCCCAACTCCGCGCGGCGGCGCCCTGACACCTCCGCCCCATGGCACCTCTTCACATGCTTCAGCTGGCAGCCCGGAAGCAATGCACTCCTACGGAAGAAAAATGGTGTTACGCCACCCCACATGTGACACGCTGAAGTCTGTCGCAGCAGATCTGCAGCAAATCCCATGGTTCCCATGGTTCTGAACCCTCCCAGTCCTGGACTGTGGCCTCCAGTGTCTCAGCATCTCGAGTCTTGCACGCTGCTTCGAGTTTTTGCATCAAGCCACGTATTTTCTGTTGAGAAGCGAGCGCCTCTTCAATGTATTTTGAAGGCATACCCGTGGTGCGACACTTGGAGATAGATTGCTCCAGTAAGGTAAGATTGCAAGATGCGACTGCTCCTTTCAACTCCTCCAAGAGCTTCTCAAGTTCAGCTAAGTGGCTTTCCGCCTCCAAAACGCACCTGCGAGGCAAACCTGCATGGTAACACTTCCGCAAGGCTTCGCGCAAAGCATCTCGGTCACTGCGTTGCACGTTGGTTGACACCTGTGAGATCAGCTCGTCAATCTCATCTCTTGCTTTCATTGCAGAATTGAGAAGCTGATGATCTACATTGAGAGCCTGCCAGCGGAAAAACTGGACAGAACCCGACCAACATGTTCAACATGTTCCTGCTTGGAAGAGCACAAGCAGCTTCACGCCATACAAACGGGATTAAGACGTGTCCGGCTGCTTTGCTTAGCGACAGTTGGATGTTACTTGGAAGACCTGTCAGCCACCTGGCCCAACCCAGCCTTCGCCGCATTGATCGCTTCAATCAAAACGGACGGGTCCTTTTGATCGGTGGCTGCTTGAAGCGAGTGAAGCACAGAAAGTAGTTGCTCTCGCTTTGACTTGGCCTCTTTAACGTCTCTTTCCGGCATACCCATCTTCTCACACTCTTGAATGGCTTGGCTCAGCAAATCTACATCTGCCAAACGTTGTGCATGATTCAATTTTCCAATCAGCTGTTGAAGTTCAGACTTTGTTGCGTGAGCCTGCTCCAGGCGTACTGGAGGCCAGCCATGGGCTTCACACCGCGCAATCGCACCACATAGTGCTTGTATATCTCGCTTCTTTATGCTGTCACTCAGCTCATTGGTCAACTCCATCATCTTCTTTCGGGCAGCACTCGCTTCCTGAAGTTTTTGCTCCGGAAGCATAGGGCGACACTCCTCCATGTCTCTGTCCAGGAGAGCCAAATCACAAAGGCGAGCACTAGCTCTGAGGTAGGCTTGCATGCAATCTTCCAATTCTTCCAAAGGAAGGCCCGCCAACCAGCCCCGCTGAATGGCGGCCGTGACCCCAGCACCTGGGGCCTCGACAGATGCACGCATCCACTGACGAGCAAGGCTCTGACCTGACGAGAATGCGTCCCCCAAAGGAAAGTGCAAGTGTGCTTAAGAGTCAAAGAGTTGTGGGTGGAAAGGGATGGAAAGGGAAGCAAGCAGTTGAGCCAACATCCGCTATATCCCCTCGCGCTCTAGTCGAGAGCGCAGGCGATTGCAGGTGTAGGCGAAGCAAGGCGAGGCGGATGTGTTCAACACAAATCAAGCCAAGAAAGGACATATCTCTCTGCACTCGAGAGGCCCTGTGAGTTTATTCAGTCAGTCATCCCCTCTTGGCTTCTTGCATGAGACACCGCAAGAAGCCAGCTCGGTGAAGGCCACACCAGCTCAGCGCATTCGAATCACCCCTTCGCCGGGCGTCTTTTGGTCTAGGTCTTAGGTTGTCAGATGCATGGGGAGAACTTCTTCATGGACGGCATGATTTAGCAAAGAGCAGCGACAGCTGCTAACTGCTGTTAGGGGATTGGTGGTTGCAGGTTTCACAGTTTCGGGCAAGTTGTGGTCCCAGTGGTCTCTCTTTGGGGTGATTTGTTTGTATGCGAGTGTCCTCTATGTGGTGCTCTACGTGGTCCATGTTCCATGTTCCTGCCAGCCGTGTCTTTTTCCCGAATGCGTAGCGAAGGGTTCCCGTTTATAGTTGGGGGTCTGGGGGTTGGAGCTATGTTTGCATGGCTTGCGTCGTGTCGTCGTCTCTCGTCGTCTGTCGTCGTCTCTCGTCGTCTCTCGTCGTCTCTCGTCGTTTGTCGTCGTCGTCGCGTCTCAAATTTGCTGCCATTGGGGGAAGCTTTTGCAAGTGACTTTGCATGGATGCGTCATATGTTAGTTTGCGCCGCTATTCCATTGTGATTTGCATGACAATGACATGTCGCGCAAGAAACGTGATGCATTTCGCTGCACAGGCGCAGCGTTTTGTGAGATCTGCAGTTTGCTGCGCAGTTCCATTGGGATTAGCGTTTGGAGAGTCGTGTTTTTGGGGGTGTTGGATGTGGCAGTGCCATTGGGATTTGCGTTTCAGGGTGTGGCATCGAAGCTCGGTTTTCGTGACAAGTCTCAGCTGAAATGGCGATTTTGGTGGATGGCAGTGTGCTCAGAACGGGTCGAAATCATTCCAAACGTGTGGTTTGGTGCAAATTTTGTTGAAGCTCACATGAGATGATATTGTCACTTTTCGTGGCAGGCGCAGGACTTTGTGCGGGCTTTGAGGCGTGGAAGTGCGATTCTCGTGGCAGGCGCAGGGAATCGTGAGGTTGCGAGGTGTGACGGAGGTGACATTTCGTGGCAGGCGCAGTACTTTGTGCGCGTTAGACGTGTGGACGCGGAAAGATTCGTGGCAGGCGCAGGGAATCGTGAGGTTGTGAGTTGTGGTAGAGGTGAATGTCGCTGTCACATTGGGATTGGCGTGTGAGCGGATGTTGTTTGGAGGGGCTGGCATCGCGAAACTGCTTGGCAGGGCTGCGTGATGTGTGTGCTCCGATGGGTGTTTCCGCTTGACTTTTGGAGGAAGTCTCGTACGAAACGCTCGTTTTGGAGACTTGACGCGCAACCCTCTGCGGAGATCATGCGTGTCGAGTGTGCGATATGCAGGCGACAGTGCGATTTGTCCCATGCGCGCGCAACCCTCTGCGGAGATCGTGCGTGTCGAGTGCGCGAAATGCAGGCGAGGGTGCGATTTGTCCGGTGCCCGCACCACCCTTTGCGGAGATCGTGCGTGTCGAGTGCGCGAAATGCAGGCGAGAGTGCGATTTGTCCGGTGCCCGCGTAACCCTCTGCGGAGATCGTGCGTGTCGAGCGCGCGAAATGCAGGCGAGCACTGGCGACTTTGTAGTACAACTTTAGTACGCGGAGTATCTGGGGAGCTGGAAGATGAGAACTGGTGACTTGGTAGTACAACTTTAGTACGCGGAGCAATCTGTGGAGCTGGAAGCTGAGAACTGGCGACTTTGTAGTACAACTTTAGTATGTGGAGCAATCTGTGGAGCTGGAAGCTGAGAACTGGCGACCTTGTAGTGCAACTTTAGTACGCGGAGTATCTGGGGAGCTGGAACAAGAGTGTCCCACAAGAGTGTCCCGCAACAGTGTCCCACTAGAGTGTCTCACAAGAGTGCCCCTTAAGAGTGTCCTACAGGAGTATCCCACAAGAGTGTCCTACAAGAGTGTCCCACAAGAGTGTCCCACAAGAGTGTCCCAGCCAGAGCGTCCCACAAGAGTGTCCTACAAGAGTGTCCCACAAGAGTTTCCTACAAGAGTGTCCCACAAGAGTGTCCTGCAAGTGACCCACAAGAGTGTCCCACAAGAGTGTCTCACAAGAGTGTCCCACAAGAGTGTCCTACAAGAGTGTCCCACAAGAGTGTTCCACAAGAGTGTCCTATAAGAGTGTCCCACAAGAGTGTCCCACAAGAGTGTCCCACAAGAGTTTCCTACAAGAGTGACCCACAAGAGTGTCCTACAAGAGTGTCCTACAAGAGTGTCCCAGAAGAGTGTCCCACAAGAGTGTCCTACAAGAGTGTCCCACAAGAGTGTCCTACAAGAGTGTCCCACA
>CAXAMN010000392.1:19660-47573 GCA_963970005.1 Durusdinium trenchii
TACAAGAGTGTCCTACAAGAGTGTCCCAGAAGAGTGTCCCACAAGAGAGTCCTACAAGAGTGTCCCACAAGAGTGTCCTACAAGAGTGTCCCACAAGAGCGTCCTATAAGAGTGTCCCACAAGAGTGTCCCACAAGAGTGTCCCACAAGAGTGTCCTACAAGAGTGTCCCACAAGAGCGTCCTACAAGAGTGTCCCACAAGAGTGTCCCACAAGAGTGTCCCACAAGAGTTTCCTACAAGAGTGTCCCACAAGAGTGTCCTGCAAGTGACCCACAAGAGTGTCCCACAAGAGTGTCTCACAAGAGTGTCCCAGAAGAGTGTCCTGCAAGAGTGTCCCACAAAAGTGTCCCACAAAAGTGTCCCACAAGAGTGTCCCACAAGAGTGTCCCGCAACAGTGTCGCTCAAGAGCGTCTTACAAGAGTGTCCCTTAAGAGTGTCCGACAAGAGTATCCCACAAGAGTGACCTACAAGAGTGTCCCACAAGAGTGTCCCACAAGAGTGTCCCACAAGAGTGTCCTACAAGAGTGTCCCACAGGAGTTTCCTACAAGAGTGTCCCACAAGAGTGTCCCACAAGAGTGTCCTACAAGAGTGTCGCGTAAGAGTGTCCCACAAGAGTGTCCTGCAAGTGACCCACAAGAGTGTCCTACAAGAGTGTGTCCCACAAGAGTGTCCCGCAACAGTGTCCCACTAGAGTGTCTCACAAGAGTGTCCCTTAAGAGTGCCCTACAGGAGTATCCCACAAGAGTGTCCTACAAGAGTGTCCCACAAGAGTGTCCCACAAGAGTGTCCCAGCCAGAGCGTCCCACAAGAGTGTCCGACAAGAGTGTCCCACAAGAGTTTCCTACAAGAGTGTCCTACAAGAGTGTCTCACAAGAGTGTCCCACAAGAGTGTCCCACAAGAGTGTCCCACAGGAGTGTCCTACAAGAGTGTCCTACAAGAGTGTCCCACAAGAGTGTCCCACAAGAGTGTCCCACAAGAGTTTCCTACAAGAGTGTCCCACAAGAGTGTCCTACAAGAGTGTCTCACAAGAGTGTCCCACAAGAGTGTCCTACAAGAGTGTCCCACAGGAGTGTCCTACAAGAGTGTCCCAGAAGGGTGTCCCACAAGAGTGTCCTATAAAAGTGTCCAGTGTCTCACAAGAGTGTCCCACAAGAGTGTCCTACAAGAGTGTGTCCCACAAGAGTGTCCCGCAACAGTGTCCCACTAGAGTGTCTCACAAGAGTGTCCCTTATAAGTGTCCTACAGGAGTATCCCACAAGAGTGTCCTACAAGAGTGTCCTACAAGAGTGTCCGACAAGAGTGTCCCAGCCAGAGCGTCCCACAAGAGTGTCCTACAAGAGTGTCCCACAAGAGTTTCCTACAAGAGTGTCCCACAAGAGTGTCCCACAAGAGTGTCCCACAAGAGTGTCCCACAAGAGTTTCCTACAAGAGTGGCCCACAAGAGTGTCCTACAAGAGTGTCTTACAAGAGTGTCCCAGAAGAGTGTTCCACAAGAGTGTCCTACAAGAGTGTCGTTTGGACATATGCAGATTTTCGAACGTATTTGCATTCGGGTTCGTGGGTTCCATCTTGTTCTCGGTTTTACTGCTTTTTCTCTGCACAAACCGTGGTGATTTGATTACACTGTGATGACAGGTCGCCTCAAGCTCTGTTAGATAAATCCGTGATGATCGATGTCCACAGCTTGCGGCTTGGGGACCGAGCTAACTGGGTTACAATTTGCAGAACAAGTTCGCCCGCTGGTGGGTGAATTCAAGTCTATCCCTTTGCAGATGCAGACATCGGGAAAAGATCTTCCCTTGACACCACAATGAGAGGCTTCGTCACCGATCATTCACTCAACTGCTGCACCCGTCTTCTAAGTCTTTCTTGGGTCTCAAAGCTCTTCTAAGCTTATTTTAGGTCTTGTTTTTGTCATTGTGGTTTGCGATGATTTTGAGTTTCGTTCCTATGTGGATGATCGCGTGGCAGCTTAGCGAAGCGTCTGCAGTACCCGACATGACCCTCTCACAGGCAAGTGTCATGGAGCCCGTTGCGGTTCCCTGTCTGAACATTCTATCAGGTGGTTCCCCAGCTCGTGCCTTCGGCCGTTGATGCCAGCTTCCGCCGCAGCATGTTCATATGCAACTCCAGCAGCGTCGCCCCAGAATGGCAGTCGGTGAGCTCGATCTCCTGCACAGCGATGTTGCGCAGAATGACCCTGGCTCGCATCTGCACTGCAATCCCGCCAATTGCACCACTGGCCGCCAAGCTTGCTAGGATGATGGGCAAGGTAGAGATCAGGTCTGGAATGTCAGACATGAAGATGTAAACAGCACAAATTACTGATAAGAGCGCGGCAATTGCCGGGCCTGCTTGCAATGACTTGGCCAGAATCGTGACCAGCCTCGATGGCAAGCCCTTCATTGCGTGCAAGATCACATCATCAAAGTCGGCGTTGCTTGGGAGAACTGCTGGCTTGCGCTTGTGCACACAATTGTTCAAATGCTTCAACACCTCCTCTCGGGAGGACCTTAAATCATCGAACTCTAGGAGGCCAAGCCAAAGACCTATGGCAGCCCAAGCTTCTTGAACAGCTGCAAAAAGTATCAAGCACAGAACGGCCAAAACACCACCAACAATGTAGGCCGATTTGTGCAGCAGTGCCCCTGCAATGATGCCAGAAACTAGAATTCCAACACCTGATAGTCCGCTTGAGATCAACGCAGCAGTGAGCCAGGATGATAGAACACCCCGCAAGCGCGAAACCTCTGCACGCAACTTGCGCGCGAACAAATGGCTGCTCGCAAATGAAATTGGTGGCTTCATTCTGCACAAAGCAACCACAGCAGAAATATCCAAAGCACGCGTAGCCGCAGCATCAATCAATTAGCCCCCGGGCTCAGCAAAACGAATTTTCTTGAGCCGTGCAGAACACACGGGGACGCAAAAGATTCCAAATGTCTGAGACCCTATCACCGAAAGTGTGCATTGACCAAAGTTTCTGAAAAAAAAAATATATATATATATACCCAAAAATCAAAAACATCCCTAAGCAACAAAAGCAGCAAGCAGCCTTTTGTCGTAGTGCTTGGAGAGATGCATGGGTCCTCCCAGACCCCATCCGCGATGGTCACCTTGTGACACTTTCCACAAAAGAAATCAGGGTGTGGCAGGCAGTTTCAATCACCAGCACAGGCCTGACACACCCGTTGCCCCTGGTCTCCGTCCAGGGCCGGCGGCACGTGTCAGGAGACCAGGGGCCCGGGGTCGGGAGGACTCCCACCGGATCCGGTCACGGGATCTTGGGTGGGAATCTAGGAAAAATTTGAATCCCTGGAAGTCCGGATGTGTGAGTTCATCCGCCCAGGTATTAAATTCCCTGGGTATGTGGCTTGGAGCCAAATTGCAGTCCTCACGGTGAAGAGTGAGCACCAATTCCATCAGGAGAGCCGCGGTGTGAGGCTTCTTGGAGGAAAGGTTTGAGTTGTCGCTGCCCACGGGTATGCGGACTCGACCGGGCATCGGGCCCTGTTGTGCGATCAGGTATTTGCAAAGCAACAAGATACCCAACAACTCCAGGCAGCAATGCGCCTTCAAGCAAAGGCATGGACATTCGCAATTTATCGGACCTGCATATGAACAGATCCATACTAGAAACGTTCAGAGGATGTCATTGGCGTATCACTTGCTCGGTCCTTTTGCTGTCACCTTAGAACACACTGGCGCCTGCCTCTCTAATCCGGCTGCCTTCCAAGAAACACTCGGTTCTGCTCTGCGGCAGATCAAACTGCGTTTTGGTGCTGCGACCTCTGTCTTCGTACGTTGATTTTGATACGTTTACTTCAGTAGTCTCATAATAAGCCCATCGTCTGTGACACTCCAACAGGCTCTACTTTCCTGTCGGCTGCGCTGGCCGCCTTGTGTCCAGCAAAATGCACCTACGTTGAACGCTGTGCGAGCCGCCCACGCACCATCGATGCCGTCGACACATCCATACTAGAAAGCGTTGGTAGGATGTCATTGGCATGTCACTTGCTCGGTCCTTTTGCTGTCACCTTGGAACTCACTGGCGCCTGCCTCTATAGTCAGCAAAGGAACCCTCGGTTCTGCTCTTAAGCAGATCGCACACCACTGGCCTCCGTGCCACGGGTCCTCAGCCAGACATGTCAAGTGGTGTGGTCTAGCAAAGACAACCACTCTAACGCGCTCTGAAGGACTTGAAATTACTAGCCAGCTTTTTAAGACAATCTATTTTCAGATTTGTCTAAATGGCCAAGCAGTTTACAGAGCCTTTCATTTCCGTCTTTCGGGGCGCAGGAAGCTGTGCCGCAAAACTAAGGTCCAGGATCGCAAATGGGTCACACCCAGCCAGGAGCTTTGCGACAAATTGTTTTGGCCAACAAGTAATGTGATGCAATGTACAGTCTTGCCTTCTCGGTCTTTGTAGTGTGATGTAATGCGCTGTAAACGTGTTCATATGACATGAGCGGTTCTGCCCACTACATGGCTGCGAACATCACCACACCCTGCCGGATAACTCTACGAAAGGTCGACCCAGCTCACAGCAGGAATTCAAATTTCCCAGCCCCACCCTCCTGCAAAAGTAGCGCCAATCCTGTACAACTTTAGCTGCTCTTTGGATCTGCCAGAGTCTGACAAACTGAAACAATTCACACAACAAAGCGCACAGCAAGCAAAACTTAGTTTGACTAATTAGTTTCAAAAACATAGAAACAGATCCAAACCCACATTGCAACGCACGGCCCTGGAATGCAGCTGAAGAGTTCCAATCCCCCCCAGTCCATCCCTCCTGCCAAAGCAGGGCCAATCCTATACAACTTTCACTAGTATGTAGATCTGCCAGAGTCTCACCAACTCAGACCTTCACACGGGACAATGTACACCAAATAACTTTTACTTTGAACTCAGAACTGCTGCCACTGCAACACCTGCCACCAAAGACACAAGCCTACAAGCAGATCCAGGCTTACATTGCAATGTAGGGCCCTGGAATCGAATTGTACCTCAGGAGTTGAACTGCCCCAGTCCATGCTTCCTGTAACAGCAGCACCGATGAGTCGATCCTCTTCCAAGCGATACTTTCAAATCAGACGCATCGCAGTGCACTTGCCACTTCCGTTGGGAGCCCTGCATCGACGCAAAACATATCCCACAATATGCGGCCTACGTTTTGCAGCATCTCACGATCTGTCTTCCAGAATGCTTTGGGCCTTTTCTGGTATCCGTCTATTTAGAGGCGCCTGAAAGACATAAATGTTGGGAAGCCCTTTCCCCAAAAAATGCAATAATCTAGTAGTTGGGGGTTTCTCAAAGTGAAGGAAAGGGGCCCGTGAAGGGTGGGGGAATGGTCGCTTCTGTGCTTTTGAAAGCTAAGGAGCTGTGAAAGCACATGCGCCAGGACCCAACCAGCGCCGAGCCTCAAATCAAATAGCGGTCTGCGCAACGCGAACCTCTTCACACGCGCCACACTTCAAAATATAACCGCCCTGCCATCAGCATAGAAAGTGGTGGACCCAACATAACTACCTCAAATGCACTCACTCAAACCCAAAACCTCAACACACACGCGAGCACACAATTGACCGCAGAACTTCTCACACCCAAGCCCAGTCCGATGCCACCCAACCCACCAGCTGGTTGGGCATAGCGAGCAGTGCGTCGCTCTTCGTCATCTTATTTACTACCACATACCATATGGTTGCCCGGCTTCACCAAGACTTCCTCCGCCCCAAAGACTGAGGCAAAACGAACAGTGGGAGCTGTACGTCCCCTCACTTGTCGCAGGCAATGCACCCACGTCCACCACTTGGCCCACATGCTGTAGATGGAAGCTGTAGCGGTGTCCCAACTGCGGCTCTCCCGCCTCCAGCGCTGGTCCGTGGCGGTGTCATGGGCCCACCAGGTGGAGATGATGGCAGTCAGCGGGGGGCGATGCCCCGCCCTGCGCTGCTCCTCTACCTCGTGGGTAGTGGATGGGGAGAGGTGGCCGCCACATACTTCAGGTCGGGCATCTCGGTGAGCAGCTTGGATTCCCCCACCCATGGGTTCTGGCCGCCCTGGAGGGCCTTGATGGTCGGGATGTAGAGCTAGACCATCTCAGCGCGGTCCGGGACGTTGTGCCAATCCATGGATAGGGCACATGAGGCCATTCTCCAGCTTCCTGTTGAGGTCTTCTGGCCAGACGGAGGTGTCCACTGCCGTCAAGCTGTACTTGGCCATGAAAGCCGCGCCTCCTGGATTTTCTTGTTGGCTGCCTTGGCCTGGTCCAGGGTCGTCATCGTCATCTTGAGAGCATCCTCGGTGCGAATTCAGCCATCGCTTCCACAAGGCCTCCTGGAAGTCCAGAAGGTTGACCTTTCGAATCTGGCTGTCCGGGACTGCCTGCATGCCCTCCTGGATTGGTGCCAAAACAGCTGCCTGCAAGTGAGCCTTGGCGGCAATCTCCGCCTCCTTCTCTTCCTCCTGTTCCTTCTCCTTCTCCGCCTTGAGGTCGGCCGCCGTCAGGCCCTGGAGCGCTTGAGACTGGAGATGGAGGGCCTTCTGGTTGGTGCTCGGCCAGGCGTTCTCTCGTACTCTGCCGAGAGGATCTCCTGCCGGATGTGGATCCTGCAGTTGCTGGGGACCTCATCAGCAAAGGTGCGCTCCTCCTCGGTGCAGGTGGCAGCGGGTGCCTGGGCATATTGGCTGCCATCAACCGAGTCGGCCAGCTTGTAGGCTTGTTCGACCTCAGTGGGATCAGGCCCAGCAACCGCAGGGCCAGAGGCACGTGAGGAAGACTGGGCCGGTGCCGAGCGGCGCATACAGGAGGTGCCACGTCGCTGGTACTCGTGCGTGGTCGCACTTGCACATCCAGCGGCACATCGCAGCATCCGGCCAAGGCGTATGGCAGGCCTTGCACATGGAGGTGAAGGGAGTCTCCCCTGCGGGGCGATGCAGCCCTCTGCCCAGTGGGGTCGTCTGCCCGTGTCCAAGGAGATCCGCAGCCGCCATGGCATCCGGCGCGGCAGCTGGGCCAGAGGCACCAGGAACTGAGGGGGCCGCGGTCGCAGGCTCCGGGATGTCCGTGCCCTTGTTGGCGTCCTGAGGTCCCGGATCTGGGCTTGCATATCTAAGTCTTCCACCACGACCGGTTTGCCAAAGACGGAGAGGCCAGATGAGGCCAGCAGCTGGCTCGTCTTGAGCATGGCGGAGGGCAGTAGATGCCGCGCCCGCTTCCTGGTTGAGTCGCTCCATGTCTGCGCTACTGACAGTAGCAGTGTCCATCAGTTCCTCAGCCCCAGAGGCTGGTTGAGCTTCTGTGAAGGTTTCAAGCATCACGTACTCGGATTCCATAGGGTGCGCCATAGCGATGGGCGTCAAGAAAGAAACCTACGGTCGAACCCAAGCACCTAAACCACACCAAATTTCCGTTGGCAACTCACTCGAGGTTGCCACCCAACTTGAGCCAAAATGTCCCGGTGGGACATTTTAGTGAGTTTTCGTGAACATAAAACTTGTAACCGCAAGCTCAATGCAAGTGTATCTGTATATGCATATTGTAGTACATGTCTGGTTCTCAGTCTCAGAACAAAGTGTCACTGTTTTCACAAGCAATTGGTAGATAAGTGAGGATGTGTGGACTATCCGTGAATTAGAGCATTGGCTACGCTTGAGGAATGAGTTTGAGTTTGTGGAGAGCTGGTGCTTTCAAGCTGGCTGCTTTTTCACTAAGAGGGCCAACTTCTCAGCAGTAGCGTTCCGTGCTGCACACAGGGACCTGCCAACCAGCACAGCACCTGCGCAGCATCGTACGCAGCACCGAGGTCGGGCCATTCGCTTTGGCCCCGGTCCAAAGGGGCAACAGAACGACCCAGGACAAGTCGGTCAGCCCGGAACATGTGGACGCGGGCTTCCTGAGCGGCTTCCGGTGCGGCTGGGCGCAGCTAGGCGCCGAAAACCATGAGATTCATCATCTTCTAAGACAGGCAGCAGCTCTGTGCCTTCGGCCGGCGGATGATAAACAATTCACAGTTGTTACGTCCATTGAATGGCGATCTGCATTTGTGCAATGTCATAAGCTGTGCTCTTTGAGTCTCAGACCATGTTCATGTTCTTGTGAGCTGGCGGTGGGCGAATGCTTCGCACCAGCGTAGCAAAGGGCACCGAGCAAACAGCACGTGAACCCCATGCCACTCACCAACTCCACCTAAAGGCTCAACGCTGTCCCAAGATTGCTTGCTTCATGCCTATGCATTGAATACATATGAAATGCCAAAACTGAAGGCATGACTAGAGGAAGCGACTATGCATTACGCATGCTGTCAAAAACGATGGGAAGCACATGGAATCTATATAATCTGAGCTGCCCACGGAATCCTGAAAAAATACGACTCCGGTTATCACCAACGGAATCTGGTGCAATGTGGCCAACACTTGCAATGCCACAGCCGAGGAAATGTGCACTAGTCGCAATTCAGCCACGGTCAGGATGGTGATACCGCATGCCTTAGGTTCAAGTGGCATGCGATGTATGCTGGTTGCAGTTGTGTGAATGATGCACAAAGGCGACTCAGCCAACAAGAACCCTGACACACGTTCCATGGCTAAGCGCTCCACAATGATGAGGACAACCCGTGGAAGACCAGCATCAAGCATTAGGGACAAGCTAAGGGCAGGAGTCTCAAATGCAGCTGCCATCATGAAACAAACCAAGGAGGTCACCGGCATAATCCAGGCAGAAAGCTCAAGCTTGCCTAAACGCAGGCTGGACTTCTGCATGAGCGACTGCAACATGACCCATCGCTGAGAAGCTATCAGCAATGTGCACAGTTGAAGCAAAGTTCCTGAAATCTGATCGTTGGCTTCTTCAATCTCTTCTTGTGAAAAGGACTTCGTGTCACCAACAGTGTGAGGATGCGAAGCCCCTAAAGCATTGAGAAAGCCTCCCAGTATTTGAAAAGCTGCACTGAGGATTCGAAGCCGATCCAACTGCTCAATGCCCCAGAACTGTGCCGAAATCATCATGAACAAAACACTCGTTGAATTCAAGATGGTGCGGGTTGAAACGGACAGAAAATGCAGAGACTTATTTGACATTCCAATCTCCACCCCTTGCAAAATGCCCAGGAAAATCAGTTGGGCCACATCTATCCTTCGCAAACTGCTGTTGTTCCAGAAATTGCCTTTTTGGCAAAAGCAGGCGCACATTGAAAACCAGCCACACACACCATTCGTCAAAGCGGTCAACGCAAATGGAAACTGATACCCCCCATCACTACCAACTGTTTGCTTCATGACTACGGTGATTGCTGCAGAAACAGCCCACCAAATGGCCACAAGCAGACACATCTGACCACGCAGGCCCATCAGTCGCAAAAATGCCCAATGCGCGTACACCTTCATCTGCCTCACACGTTCCAAGTGCCAACTGTTCTGCAAATCTCTTCTCATCCATAGGCGGTAAGCGCAGCGACTTCGCATTGCATGGTGAGATGGATCTCTCGAAACAGCTTCAGATCCCACGAAAACACGGAAGACTGCATCGTAGGTCATTAACAAGGATTGTCCCAACCACTGCTTATAAAGACTTCCTGGCCAAAGGCCGAAGAACCTCAGCTCATCTATCCTTACATCGATTCCCCTTGGGGGTTTCGTTTCGGCAACCGACGGAGTCCGACGGCGTCCGACGGAGATGACATCACCGCAGGCGCGAGCAGCGGGAGTTTTTCCTCCCACAACTGCGGTCAGCTTGCTCGCAATCCTCGGTGTGTTTTTGGCAAGTCTGCACTCCATTCGACTCGATGCAAAGCACATGGCATGCAAATACATATTTCATGTTGACCTGGCGCCCCCGGCTGGGTTCCTTTGGCAAATGATGCCTCAAATACAGCTGTACGTCAAACCAGTCCAGAAATCCGCAGACATACCCAAACGGTCTGGGGCACCAACAGAAATTGTGGGAATTCGGAGGTGAACCGAATCCGTTCTCCTCTGCGGGCGGCGTTCACAGTTCAATCATCGAATCTTGATCAGAGGTTCTTGCAATCTGGTGGGGTTTCACCTTAAAAAGCTCCTTTTTGACACCTTGAAGGCATTTTGAAGGAGCACTCCGAGACACTCCTGCTGAAAGCGTCGACCAGAAGAGTCTCAGCACATCGGCGGGCCTCGGAATTCACCCCCCACCGACCCCCGTCACCAAGGTCGGCGAAAAGACGCTGAGCGGCTCGGAGGTGTGGTTCTCCAGGTTTCGCATGAGTCCCACCTGCGAAAAACGAAACGCGAACCGGAAAAAACGGCCATGAGCCATGTTGGGATTGGTGAGGTTCAGGCCAGCTTGGTGGTGTAGTCAGGCCCAGCCTCGCAGTGTGTGTTCGGACGTTGCTTTAACCGCTCCCTCTGGGCGAACGCTTGGACCAGTCGGACAGACTGCGGTGAACGACTTCGCCTGTTGAACAGCTTCTCTCCGAGCATTGGCGCGCGCAGCCAGCTCAGTCCCGCGGTAGTTGGCGGCATTCCACGGCTGGGCATCCTCGGTTTTGAGCAGTTTCTGCGCGACTAGGCTGGCTAGGCACCAAACAGCACGCACGAACAAACGGGACTAGCTTGTCACACATCGAACAATGCGGTGCACAACATGACGATATAGCAACCCCAACAGGTCCAAGTTCAAAGATATATGCAATTAGGATTCTTGCCCAAATAAGGGCATGAAACCATGTGAATGACATGACAAACCAAATACTGTACCATCAAACCCGTCCGCACCAAATGTGCACACATGCCAACCCGCAAGAACTCTGGGTGCTCGTCAGCTTTGGGGGGCCATTGTTCGGGAACAAAGCTGTGAGTAAATCGGTTTTGCTCATCTAAGTGACATACGGCATCAAATAGCCAAATGTGCATTTACGGTAAGCCACACGCTTTTGAGGCTGTCACTGGACCAAGAATACACAGTTGGCCCGGCTTTAAAAAATAAGAATTCAAATTCTGACCGGACACGCCATCAGCAAATCAGTTTCACCGCCAACACCCAAACATCATTCCATAAGACAAGAAAAGAAGAAGTCTGGAAAGCGTTGCATTGTGTAGTATGTAATTGAGTGAGGCTTGAAGGCTCTAAGATGTTGCGACCAAGAAGACTGACATCGGAAAACACTGAGAAACATTGTAACAAAAGAGCAACGTAACTATCACAGAGCCGTGTGCAAGTTGCAACGTGCGTGAGTCAGCATCAGAAATTGTTCTTGATGCAGTCATTTGTTTTGCGTTGCACTGCGCGTCGATGACGATTGGCGGGGGGCGTAGCAGGAAGCTCTAGACTCTAGAAAGGACTCAATGCAGGAATCATTATGGCTTGACCCGGGTATTACAAAGACTCCCTAGCGCCATCGCGAGGAAATCTTGCCAGCGAGTGAGGTCAGGTTTGAGTACAGTAGGCACCCTGCACACACCAGCGAAGCTTGACACATACCAGTGTTTTTGTTCCCGATGTAATGAACCGATCTGGAAAGGCTTGGTGTGGGTGAACGCATTGGGATGTTGTAAATGGTGGATGTGAATGATGGCCTCGAGCGTTTGGGCCCACGAATGCCAGCCAGTTACCGTAATTGTATGCGCACGCGAAAATCCAATCTTGGTTGACGCCTTCCAGGAGAACCTAGGAAACAAAGGTGGTGGTTGGGGTATATATATATATACTCGGTCTTTCGCACAGGTCCACTCGCTCTCGCTATCTCTACACACTGCTTGGGGTGTCTAGCTCTGGTCTCAACATTGAATTTTGCCGGCTGGCACGTGGAAGTCGAAGCCGAGGGGGCGGCCTTGCACAACGACTCTCTCGCTCGCAAAACAGTTGCACTGTTCAGTGGGTGTCCTGTCTGCCTATCTACCTGCCTGTACTCTCCAGCAAGGCGGATGCCACGTCGTGGTTTTGCCTCTCAATGTAACAAACATGAGGCAAAAATCCCAGCAAAGCAAACAAGAACACATTGTACCAAAACAAGAATGTCAGACCGCCTCATCTACCTTTTGCGGAGCCACTGCCACTGAGACAGGTGCCACTGATGCCACCACCTGTACAAAAAAACGACCGGCCAAAGAAGTGCAGTGGCGCAGCTACAAGAGCACATCCCAGCCTCCGTGTACATCTCAGGGTCTCCTGCAACAGAATCACCTGGACTCGGACTCTGCGTTTTTTTCCACCGCTAGATCAGGCGGTGGAAAAGACTTCAATCAGTTCAGGCTGACTTGGAGCATTCAAGGCTCCCAAGGACAGTTGGACCAACACTTTCTCATCGAAGTTCGCACATGAAGTTCCCATGGTTCACACCGTCCAACCTGGAGAGGCGCCAGCTCCAGCTCCAGGGGTCCCTGAGAGGCGACGGACGAGGAGGACGGGCGCTGCGGGGGTCGCTGGGGGGCGCGGCGTTGCTGCTGGCGGCGGCGAAGCTCGTGACTCTTCAACGAGGTCACGTGCCACGAAACCGCCTGGCGAGGAGCCGTCTTCCCGGACACCAAGCTGACACCGTCTGGAGCCTTCGGCAGCTTGAGCGGCAAGAGCCCTCTTCCCTGTCACTTGGATGAGACTTCTCTGAAAAGCTGCGGAATGACCACAAACAAGGTTTGCTACGTTTTCTGCTGTGCTCCTCCAGTGCCCATACTGAGGCATTGGCTTCTGGCCAGCTTACCATCCGTGGCCAGTCTTTTTGTGTCCTTCCGGCACTCACCCCAGCATCAAGAATGATTCTTCATATGTGACAGTAGGCATAGATTTCACAAATAGCTAAAACCATACAAGGCACACTTTGAAGGAAAAGAACGCAGCTCCCCGGATTGCTCCTCTGGAGCGTCGAACTGCCAACCTGCAAGGGACTGTAGACTGGGCAGTTGGTCGAAGCCCGTGTCTCTTCAGCGCTCGAACCGCCGCTCGCCTCAATGACCTCCGGTTCCTCACTGGGGTCCGGCAAGCCTCGCACTTGGATCACTTGGATGTGAAGACACTGGGGAGGTGCCAATTCCATCAGAAAGGCCTAAGGACTTCAGAGAGGCTTTAGGGAGAGAGCTTTGGCAAAATGAAGACTATCAATCAATAGCTCCCAAATCAATTCAATGTCCAAATTTGGTTACTTCTTGTGCTTGCAGCGGAACAAGAGAACCACCTCATCAGGTTTGAACCACCTACTGTATCTTCGAGCGACATGCCTATACCCAGAGATTGACCTGGCCCCAGAGACTGAGTGATCCGCTGCATTGACCTCTGGTTTGTTGGATTATGTTGGATTGTTGGTGTTGGATTAACGAGGCACGTAGAGTGTTCCAACATCAAGTCGGATAGATGTCAATTCAATTGTTGGATTTCCTTCACCACAGCACCCTACTAGTATTCACCGGACAGATTAGTAGGGTGCTGTGGTGCTTTGGTGAAGGAAATCCATCGGACAGATTCACCGCCGAAACTTAGCTGGGGGCCACAGATTGCAGCAAAATGCACACGTTCTTGTCTTGTGCCCGATCGGGTGTCATAAAACTGGCCAACAATCGATCGCTTGGCCATGTGTGGCCGCTGGTGACCTGTGTCCAATCTATCCGTAGTTGTTAGTGAATGTACATGTTGACTGGTATCCGTGTGTCTGTGTGTGTGCGTGGAACTGCGGCTTCAATGGGACGCGCGTCCCAGTCTCAAAAACAAGCTCCGATCGCTGGTTCTCCCCACCTAAGGCTGCTCGCAAACCAAGTTGGAGGTCCCCGTCTGCTTCCCAGTCACTGTCCTAGGCCGGTCACGGTCTTCAAAACCGCCTAGCCAAGTCTGGCAAACGAAACAATCGCAGCCATCGCTCTTGCCAAGTCTCGTCATCATTCTGTCCACTTCCTGGAGTGGTTTCGGTGGTTTTTGGCAAAAGTTGAAAAAGAAATGGAGCAACAGACCACGACCAGTCACTACCAGGTCACTACCACTTGCTTCGTCCTTGCAGCGTCCGCGATGGCACCATGGGAGCCGATTTCCGCGCGGCGGGCGCTTTGGGGCGGCGTTCCTCACGCTCCAAACCAGGATCGAGGCTCGACCTCTTCTCCGGATTGGACCTCTCTGCCAAGCTCTCTGGACCTGCTTCCTTTGGCCCCGACTGGACCTGTTCCGGCTCGTCTGACTTCGCACCCGGTCCACCTGACTCGCCGGTGTCCTCGTCGGCTTCCGGGACCGAAGCGGCCGGAGGAAGGGAGGAGTCGGCATCGGCCACTTGCTCCGGTTTCTCACTCTCGGCTCCAGAGTCGTCTTCTCCAGATTTCTCATCAACTTCTTCAGGATTGGCTGCTGTCTTCAGCACTCCATCCGCGAGCTCTGATTCGCCACGACCCTCTGCCTCTGCGATGGTCTCATCGTATTGAAGGGCCTCTTCATCTTGCACTGACGGCAACAACGAAGGTCTTCTTTCTGTCTGGACTACTTGAGGTGCAACTTCGATGGGCATTGCATGCACTGCATGCATGGTGTGAGCAGGCGCAAACGGATGCAAGGAGTGCTGTCTTGGGGCCATAGCCAAATACGAACTGTGGGACGTCATCTGGTATGAGACCGGTATAGGGGGCCACCCTCCAGGCCAAGCCTCAGTGGCGGGTGAAAGGGGCTATCCAATACTTTCACAAACTAGGACAGCTATGTCCAAGGTTAAGGTTTCAACTGAAGGTGGGCGCACTGGAGACTCCTGAACGTTCGATCGCCGGACGCCTTTTGCCGCACTAGTCGTGTCACCTGGCCTCGCGGCGAGCGCGTCTGTGTCGGTGATGCCGACTGTCCTGCGTAGTGGTGGTTTTCGATGTCGTCGCGATGGCCTCCAACCTACTAGCGATGGCCTCGAGTAGAAGGTGCGAGCCGGCCACTCTCCTGCGAGGTGTCCCGCCTCCGCCTGCGCCGGCGCTTGGCACCTGAAAAACCGGTGGAGCAGGAGTTGGCCCCCATCACACCAGCTGGTCGGGTAGTGGACTTCAAGCTGTCTTACTCGCCGCTTGAAGTTGAACGCACTTTGCATGAAGCTCCGCTGGGGAAACAGTTTCATGCACACCTGCTGGATGCAAACTCCGGGCAAAAAGACCAAGACCTCCTCTTCTACGTTACTGTGCAGAACAACTGGGTGCAATTGAAACTGCCAACCAAGGCAGCTTCACAAGAAATGTCTGAGATGATAGATGTTTTTAAGACTTGTCGATCTTCACATTTCGCACCACATGTGCAAAATAGTCCCGGCACTGCACCCGTCGCATCTGGGCACCGCACCCGTCGCATGGATTGGGGCACCAAAGGCCGCCCCGAGCATGCTGTCGGCCTGGACGGCTTTCGGTCGGGGATTCGGTCGGTTCCGAGCGAAGGCGGTGTCTTCGTTCCGAAAGTCTTCGCGCACCACATCAAAGGGTGACACTGCTGTCATAGCTTTCGCTTCAGCCTCACAAGAAATCAATCGAATCGCTCTGCAATCATACAGTTGGAACATGCTGGAACCCCCTCTCCTCGGCGTTGGCTGAAGCTGCCCAAACGTTGGCATCCAGCTTCCCGCCTGCACCGGACATCGCGTCACCACGCGAAGGCAGCGCGATAGTGGTCAAGCACGCGGACCGTCGCTTTTGGGCGCCGGTTTGCCTGGATCGGAGGACGTCTTCGACCTGTCTGCCGACCTGTCAGCGGGCGAAAACGCCGCGGAGGACGTGTTTCGAAGAGCGAAGAAGCTGCCGCCAAAGTTCCAGCGTGTCTGAGCATACTCCCTCCCAAAAAAATAACAAAGGATGAGAATCACCTTGGTCACACCATCGCATGAAGTTGGTACGGTATATCCACTATTGGCCACTTTAGCCACTTTAGCACTCGCTCCCGCACACGTGGTTCCGCACGTGGAGGGGCGTTAGCACTCGGAGAATGACGATTCGTGTGACAGTTCCTGCAGAACGCAACGCTGCACAAAATACTGGGCACCCTACCTAGCAAGACGAAAGTCTTCTTTGAGTTTTCAACATCTGTGGCTGATTTGTTGCAATTGTCGGCGCTGGGCTGATTTAGTCTACAGTGCAACGAGCCCGCTTGCCGTGCTTTTGCTTGGAATACGCATGAAATGACGGTGGATGTTGGGTCCATCTGGGGGGTGCTCGACTAGGAACGGCTGAACGTTATGCGCTAGTTTCGCACGTCATCTTTCACTTTTCTTGAGTGCGCATTGGTTCCACACCGTTGGATAACACGCACGCCATCTTCAAAACGCATTCCTTTCCCATGCTGATGGGGAAAACGACGAGCGCCGACGATCACTGGTGTTCAAAAAATGGCCACTTGCCTTGCCATGAGGCCATCCGCTTCATCTTCGGAGGTCTTCTCAGGTGAGGGTGCGGCCACCTTCATCAGGATGGCGTGCACGTCCCCACAAAGAAGAAAACGAAAACAGGAAACCATCAAGGGCACTGAAGTCAACGTGCCCTTCATAACTGGTCCTTTAGCACTCTTCTCGAAGAATCCATCCCAATCGAACATGCCGAAAGCGATGGAGCTGCCTCAGACGCCTTCGCATCGTCATGATTCTTTTCCTGGCACCCACTGAAGCGGGAAAAGTCCGGCGAAGAAACAGTAGCACTGGACTGACGTGCCTTCTTGCTCTTCTTCTTTTCTTTCTTCTTTTCTTTATCCTTTTCTTTCTTCTTGTCCTTCTTCTTGTCCTTCACTTTGTCCTTCTCCTTTTCCTTGTCTTTTTCCTTTTCTGTTTCCTTCTCTTTTTCCTTCTCTTTCTCCTTCTCTTTGTGCTTCACGTTCTCCTTCTCTCTTTCCTTGTCTTTGTCCTTCTTTTCTTTCCTTTCCTTCTTTTCCTTCTTTTTCTGTGCATGTTTGTCCACTTCGGTGGTGCTTGCCTCACTGGAGGGACGAGAAAAAGAACAAAAGATTGCTGGTCCTGTGCGCGCGTGCAAGCAAATGAATGGTTGGCACAAGAGCTTTCAACTGGCCTCTGCGGGTGGCTCTACATCCAACCTGACAGAACTGGGATGCCATTTGATCAGGGGACCGCAGAACGACGAATGGCAGTCATAGACCTTCCCGGGCCAAGTTCCCAAGAAAAATTGCTTCCGAGGCCGGTTGTATGAAATGTGTGCCTGTGTGCACACAAGCCTTTTTGAAGCTTGAAATCATCTTTGGCAGTTCCTATGACTTTGCGGCGATCTCCGAGAAATTGAGAAGAGAAGAGAAGAGAAGAGAACTGAGCAAGCCGAACTGAGTAAGCCGTGGGGGAAGTGAATGGCAAGATAAGCCCTGAGCTTCTGGTGACGATGATGTCCCGCTGAGAGGAGTGGTGGGCTCAAGACTGGTGCAAAGGGCTGCAAAACCCATAAGGCCGCCACAGTGTGTTCTTGTTGTTTATGTTGAGTATAGTCTTGAGTTGTTGTTCCTTTCTTTGGCCTTTCCGCTGAGTGATGGATTGGCTTCAGGCTTGTTTTTTAAGTCTGTGCTCTGTCTTGAGTATTGGGCGGAGTCATGGACTAGTTTTCTTCATTGAGCTACGTCAGCGACGTCCCTGTCCAAGCTTTCAATGTGCTTCGCTGTTTGATGCTCACCGCGATGAAAAAAACAGAAAACCAGGACGGTGCTCGTGGGTCATCCCAACTGATTGGTGGATCGGAAGGAAACGTCTCACCCGAAGGCCGACCCAGCACGGGTGCCGCCCTCTGTGCCGCAGGCCAAGGTGAAAGAAGGATAGGCGAGCGAGCCAAAGGAAGTTGCATAGTTGCATAGGGTCAGCGAGTTCTTCGAAAGGGTGATGCACAGTTGAAACCTAAACATGACAGTGCCCGGCGCAGCATCACCAGGACGCAATTCCTTCCCCCCATCTTTGACCGACCTGTAGGTTTGTTGGGGACTGTCGGTGCCTCCATCGGGCGAGAATGCATCCAAAGGGGTCCGAATGCGGAAACATCCTACCGGTTGAGATTGTCGCCACGAACATCATAAGCTTTGCCCACACCTTCATTAGTGACAAATACCGTCCATCGCCACATCTTAGCATAGGAAGAAAACAACCTCGCAAGACAAAGAGTGAACATGAGAGAAACCATGCAAAGAAGTCGAAGTTGTGTGCGAGTGTGTCTCAAGCGACCATACCCCCCACTGCAAATCCTCATCAAAATACAGCTCCATCAGATGGTGCCTCTCTTCGTTTGGTCCGGGTCGGTTGAATCTGGGCAGCAGCTGACAAACCACAGTAGACAAGCGGTGACAAGCGCCTCCTTCGTGGCAAGTGGTCCGTCTCCTCGGTGGAAGCCTTGAGACACCCGCTTCTTAAGATGATGATTTCAACATACACCTTCAACGAAATGCTAGCATGTTCCTCTGCAAAGCCAAAGAACACAGAACCGCTCAATCACTAAAACTGCACACCCATTCCTTGCACCGAATAGGGCCATAGGGGAAGCAGCACAAATTGACATAACTCTACTCAGGCCTCAACAGGGCTTGACCTCAGGCGACTACGAAGTTTCACCCACAGAGCCAGGACGGGTGAAGCTTCACCCCCAAGTGCCACACGTGTTCTTACAAGTGCCGTTCCTTTCTTCTTTTTCTTCATCAACCTCGCAGACAAACACACACACACACACAACACAAACCATCGCACAAAAGCGACATGATTACCCAGGTCATCGTGAGCGAGGCTTGGCAGCAGAAAAGCACGCTTGGCGGTGAAGCGATGTGATGGGCTGCCATGATGGCCAGTAGTTTGAAAGTTTTGGGGAATGGCGCTGGAAGCCCTTCTGAATAGGTGAGGTGGACTTCTCCTGGAAGCTTGTCGTGTTTCTGCAAGCTCCTCCCTCTAGAAATTGTCCAGCCGTGTTGGCAACAAGGCTTTGCAGTGTTCTGCAGGCTGCGTCAAGGAGTCTCGTTCTAGCAAGGCCTTGCCGTTTTGTGCTCCAGGTGAGGACTGTGCAAACAAGCTTGTCAGATCGGCAGACCAGTTCATCAGATTGGCCAGCATGGGCAATGATTGAGGAAGCCATCATGATTGATGGAAGGCCTGCATTTGGTTACTGGCCCTTTGGCAGTCTGGAGGGTGAATCAGCTGAGCCAATTCAAGGCTCAATTAGATTATCACATGGCTCGAGGGAAGGTTGCAGCACGTAAAGCCGGTTGTAAATTATCAATTGCTTGTCTGACAATCTGCTCTACTGCACTTGTAGCTGAAAGACTACTGAAGTGAATGGGTCCCTCTCCGAGAAGGCCTTCTCATCCGCGGGTGCCTCAGTGTGAGGCGGCTTCTCGCTTTTCGCTTCTCGGGATTTGGCCTCATCATTGACCAGTCACATGGGAGGTCACCACTCATCAAGAGAAATGATAGAAAATTGAAATGAATGTCTGAAACGGCAAGGTTTCAACCTTTCCCCAAAATGGCCTTCTTCTCCTTTTTTGTTTTGGTGGCTTTCACGGGCCTGCAGTACAGCACTAGGTCTCAAATGTGCATGTGCAAATGTCACCAGGGATGTTGCGGATTCGTCTTCACCACCGCCTTGCAGGGAATGAGCATTACAACGTCCCAAGACAGAAACAAGAAGAAGGGCTGAAGCATTTTGATGCCAAACAAGTCTTGATGCACCTAAACCTACATCTTTGGTGCGATAGGTGCCCCGAGCCTCCATACCACTCTCCTTCTGCGCTTGGACTGGAGGTTCATCTGCCGGTACCTCCGTGCTGGATTTGGGCCTCAGACGTGCTGGAGCCATCCGGAACCATTCAGAGCTCCCAAAGCAGCCACCGCCAGTTTGCGCGTCAGTACAAGGCCATGTTCATCCAACCAATGGCTGCAGCTGTTACACCATTGGCTCCTTTCAATTTGTATACGAGGGGCTTCAATCTGGTGCGGTGACCTGTTTGGCCACATCCGAGTTAATCCCAGCCCCGCAGCAAGTGGCCGAGCTGTCCGCCATCACGAAGTCATTGAGGCTCGGACGGCGTTCCTTCCCGTGACTTCGGCACATCGGCAGGAGCCTGAGCCAGTCTGGTCACCAGCGGCTGATGTGCCAAGTCTGAGTCAAAGAACATCAATCAAAAGAACCTCCAAACACAAGGCCTCTGTTGGAACAGCCTGTTCCCTACTCCAATGCTCAACATCTGGTCCTGCATCGATCTGCTTTCTGCAGCTGAAACAACTGTCTTTCTAGTCCGAAAATGTGAGGATTCACTGGTCTGACAACGGAGGCATTGAGCATTGTGTGGCATCCTTCTGGTGAAGGTTCTGGAGGGACAGGAATGCTTTGGTTCCCGTCCGATTGCAGGTTGGCCTCACCAAGCCAATTAAAGACGAGACGTCCGAACTCCAGCCAAATGCCGTAGAAATAGAAACATTGCTCATGGGCTCTCTCTCTCTCTCTCTCTCTCTCATACTTTCTCCGAGCCCTCCGAGCCCTTCGAGCCTTGGCGCTTCCTCAGCACAGGCAATCACAAGCAATTGGCGAAATCGTCCTGCTTCTGAAAGCTCCATGTTCTCGTGCGACCAACGGGCTGAGGCCAACGCGTTGACGCTTGCTTGGCGCGGGAGGTTCCTGAACGACTTCAAATCTACGAATGTGAAGCGCGAAGTGTGTTCTTTCTTCCTAAGCAGGCGTACCCAGCGACTGGTTCCCCAAGCGGCTTTTAATCTATTTAACTGTTCCCTTTGCCTTTCACTGTTGAGTGTGCACGGCATCGCCTTCAAACGCTGGCTTGTCCCTTGACACTGCGGGGTTCCTCTTTTAGGATCTGGATTGCTAGGACTTCATTTGCCTCCATGTCCGGCCACTTATGACAGTGGAAGCTAACCATTCATATTAATGGATTTCTGTCTTTATGCAGAATTTGTGGTGGCTGCTAGCTGAGTTAGCGCTATTAGCCCTGAAGACTGTTCCATCTCTATCCCGCCTTGAAGCGCCGCTTCGGGCCACCTTGCTTGGCACTGAGCTTGATAAACTCTTTGGAGGTGTCGGTGACGACCAGAACGTCTTCCTTGAAAGTAACACTTCGCCGTCTTGGCAAAGGTGACACTTGGCCGACTTGGCCTGGCAAGATGCACCACTGGCCGCTTGCCCAACTGTCTCTCAAGAACACCCCAAAGTCGCCTGCAGGTGCCCTTTGATGCGGGATCACTTCAGCCTGCCATCACCAGTCTTTCGCCCCAAAATGTCAAGATAATATCAGGGGTCAGGGGAGCTCGTCATGGGTGTCCGTCTTCTACTCCTCCCAGAGGTTTAGGAACCCTTTTGAGGAGGGGTGAGACCTTGACATAAAAAGGTCCACTAAGTCCACCATCTCAAAGCTCCAAAGGGCTGCGTCGTCCAGTCCACATGTGTCTCAACGACACGCTCCATCGTCCAGCCTCAACGGGTCCGATGCTGCCGGTCGCTTCGCTGGTCGCGGAGTCGACACTCTCGCTGCGCGGGGAGTCGTCGCTGGGGGTCGAGGCTTCGTCACTGTCGCTCTCGTCCTCGACGGTCTCCAACGGCTTCTTCGAGCTTCTACGACTCGCTCCGTAGCCGTAACCGTAGCCATGCCTCAAAAAGGCAGGACAACCCTACCACCGGTTCGCCGGTGACATATTGTATAACCATGTATAACATAGTTGAACCGTGGCGAGTGTGACTTCTTGATGCATGTTTTGTGCACGGGGCACGATAGCCATCGCGGTTGCTGACCACTGCGTCTTAGAAATGGTTTCAGGTCGCAGCAACCATCGTCGTATTTCCTCCTGAGGTCATCTACCCGCCCCAAACCCGCCCCAAAAAGATGTGGTTTCGTCGCTCCAATCATGTCAAAGTCATACTCCTGCTCTGCCTGGCTAGAACGACATGTGCCGAACCACCCACCCAACAACCCACCCTGTCATGCAACCCACCCTGTCATGCAACCCACCCTGTCAAGCCAGCAAGCACTACTGACAAGAACCCCAACCCACCCAGCCAACGATCGCCCAACCTTTAAGTGAGCCATTTGCTTTCGGCCCTCTCTTCAAGTCTCTTCTCTTTAGCAGGTTTCAATTTATGACACTGATGAAACATTGGGATTGCCGCTCTTGGCGTCTAAAGGTGGGGAGCTGTTTATGTGCATGTGCAGTGCAGGTGCGCGTGCTGAAGATGCAACGGGCACAGAACCTAATTGAGTTGCATGATAGTGCACATGCCCTTTCAAACAGACTCAAACACCCACAACAAAGAACAGCTAAGGCAAGAACGCCACAGCCATATTCACTAGCCGCAGCCATGTCCACAAAGGCACTGCCCCCGTTCTGTCTGTGTCTTGTGTCTTCATCTCCCTTGTTTCGGCCAAACGTCGAAACCTCCGGAAAAGCATCGAATGTCTCGGTCGTCCCGTCCCGTGCCGTCTGATCCGTCCCGTCTGCGGTTTCGGCTGCGTCTTGCTGATTTTTGCCCCAAAATCCTTGCGCAATTCCAGTGGTCAACTAGAATTCTTGAGCTTTTGAAACAGCTGAGGCAGATCAATCAATTTCAGTGGGACAGCTTAGGCTTGCAAAGACCCCATTTCATGGAGAGCGTTCCTGCAGAGCCATGTCACACATCGCTTACCTGCTGAGCCAGAAAGATTCCTGCATAGGTTGCCAGGGTGGCCAGGCAGGTTCCATACCTGTTTGAGTGATTCGCCCCACACAAAACAAAAACATTCAGACTTGGTGCATCAGCCTTTTCGAGTGATCACGATTTGTGAATGAGATCGTGTTTTACTTGTCTGACCCTCTCCACTCGCACTTTACAAAGGGGCCGCCGGCCGTCGTTAAGGACTTTCAAGGCATTGATGTGGAGGAACCCGTTTCCGGCACCTTCTCTCTCAGCCATTTAACCATTCACAGCCACACGGCACTTGTGCTCGACAGTAATCAACTTTCCTTTGAGTTTTGACTTGCTGCAGTCTCCGCCAAGGGCGAAATGATGCGATTGAGGCCGGTCTGGATGAATAAAACCAAAGCAAAGTAGAGAATGCAAAGGCCTGCCATAGCTGTACCCAAGCCATGGTGAGTTGCGACACTTCGAACATACAGTGGGCCTGCTACCCCTGCCAAAGCATCGATCGGTTGTTCCAACTTGTGAATTTCAGTGCCGCCCTCCACACCCTCCAGCAAAACGTGATAGGCCAAATCACTCTGCAAATCACTGAGCAAGCGCGCTGCCAGAATTGACACAAACAATGACAAAAGCAAAATGCCACTGCTGAAGTAACTTGTGGAAGCAATGACATCACCCGAATCGACCGTAAGGAAAGCACTCAACCGGCTTAAGGCCACCACCGTCAATGCTGTTCGGGCCACTCCACCAGCACGGCGGCACAGCTCCACATCAAAGCGCTGCCCAACGAGCTCCCCAAGAAACGACACCTTTGCGCCAAGGAGCTCCCCGACACAGCAGGTGCTTGCAATCGTGGCGAGCAAGCACGGCTGAGCATTGGACAAGAGCGAAGCCAATAACATATTGAAAGCATAGAAGCCAAATGCTAAGAAGAATTGCCAACATGATATAAAGAGAATCACCCATTTTGCCGGGCTTTGCTTCAGGCACTTCAGCATCAAAGGTTTTCCCGTTGACATTGGCTGAATTTCCATCGCCGGCTGGTCCCACAACAACAATGGTGCGGCAGCAGCTGACACCGCGAGAAAGAAGCAAACACAGCCTTCGAATGAAGCTATCAAAACGCCCAGCCAAGGTCCGAGCAAAAGGGCTACACGTCTGGACAAACACTCAATCTTCGCATGATCACCTTGTGGTTTGTAGTGCCTGCCAATCCCTCCAAGGAAAGGCAAGGTTGATTGGGACAAGAATGCTGATGCGACCATGGCCGGCAAGGTGTACCGCGTCAACATGCCAAAATCCGCCAAAAGATTGGCCAAATAAAGTACCCAAAAAGCTTTGGACCCGGCGGATCCAATCACTGGACCTAGGTGTGGCAATTCAAGACATATAGGCTGGCGCCAACAAAGTTTCGTACATAGTTCAAGCCCAAGAACAAAACTGGACTTTTCGGACAACGCATTGCATTCTGAGGCAGCAACATGCCAAGTGCCCCAAGAAGTGGTAGAGAGCGCAAGCCGCAGCAACGCCGCATTGGCATCCGTGATCGCAAGCTGACCGCTCCAAATGCAGCAATAAAAAAGGATCACGAGCTGCCCGTACAAAGGCAAGAAAATGTCGCAGGAAACGGTGTGGAAAAAAAACTTTGCTCTTCCAACCTTCCGTTCACGGTGCTGCATGGTTTTGCAGTTCAACAACAGAAACATGCATTGTTTTTCAACACATAAGGTTTCATTTGAGCCAACCTTGCCTTATGATGTCCAGCGGCATCTGAGGCATCAGTCCGGTCAGAACACCCAATCACCATCAGTTATGCCATGGCGTCGGTTTTGGATTTCATCATCATGACCAGTGATGTTGAATGGTGCCAACAACTATGCATGCTACAGCTCGTGGAAATGTTGGGAAGTTGTACACCGAGGGCTGTCAATATTCAACATCTGCACCCAAACAGCACACACGCATGGATGAATTGGAAGCACTGTCCTTCACAAGCACCACATGTTCCGAAACAAAAAACAGGCTGGTAGTTAGCGGAGTTGCGCGCGAAAATAGTACTTGGATTGAAAACCAACCTTTATCATCCCAAAAACCGTCGCGGCGTGCATGCGTTTCTTTGCGGAATTTTCCAAACATAAAACCACATAACTACATAAACTGCAAAAGAATGTTCACAAATCATAACCCCCGCTGCAAACAGGTCCAACCAATGGCGCCCATGCAAACAAAAACATGTTCACGGACAACGTTGTTGTTTATATGGTTGTATGCTGCAAAATGCTCCAAATATGTCCAAACGTATGCACTTGAGGCCAGGGGGAGAGGTCGAAAGCTAGCCGAATCGCACCGGATGTACTAATTACATAGTCGGCAAAGCATGTAGGGATTACATGTTTTGGGAGGAAGGTTGCTATGTACATACTTTGCGCTAAAGAACGTAAATGTGACATCGCTGACTGGGAAGGGTACATTGGAACAACCCGGGTGCACTCGTTGGCAGGCACGAAGATGCGTGATCGGCAAATCCGGGGGGTAAATTTACCCTCCGCTTTTGTATGCCTTGAGTCGGAAAGAGGGGTAAGCATTTCTGACATCATACGGACTGTACATACACTAGGGCGTCCGTAGTGTAGGAGAAGCACGGGTAAAAGGTATATGGAATGGAGTGTCTTGAGGAAATAGCCGGTGTATGGTTATTGCAAATCTGGGGGGTAAATTTACCCCCCGCTTATGTATGCCTTGTGCTGGAAAGAGGGTAGGCATTTCTGGCATCACAAGGACTGTGCATACACTAGGGCGTCCGTAGTGTAGGATAAGCACTGGTAAAAGGTATAAGGAGTAGAGTGTCTTGAGGAAATAGCCGGCTTATGGTTATGGCAAATCTGGGGGGTAAATTTACCCCCCCGCTTATGTATGCCTTGAGCCGGAACGAGGGGTAAGCATCACAAGGACTGTGCATACACTAGGGCGTCCGTAGTGTAGGATAAGCACTGGTAAAAGGTATCAAGAATAGAGCGTCTTGAGGAAATAGCCGGTGTATGGTTATAGCAAGCCTGGGGGGTAAATTTACCACCCGCTTATGCATGCATTAGGTTAGAAATAGGGGTAAACAACTTGTAACGGTGAAGTACAAGTCCTATGCAGCAAGCAGCAGCCAGCAGCAGCAGCAGCAGCAGCCGCCTGCAGCCAGCAGCCAGCAGCAACCACCAACCAGCAGCCAGCCAGCAGCACCACGCAGCAGCAGCGCAGCATCAAGCCGCAGCAGCAGCAGCACCACCGGCAGCAAGCACCACCGGCAGCAAGCAGCAAGCAGCAGCAGCAAGCAGCAAGCAGCAGTAGCAGCGGCGTCGTCAGCCGCAACAAGTAGCAAAGCAGCAGCTACAAAAGCAGCAACCAGCGGCAGCAGCAAACAGCAGCAGCAAGCAGCAGAGCGGCAGCAGCAGCAGCACCCTTTACACCAAGCCACCGTTTACACCCAACCAACCACGTTCAACCAACCCCCTACACGGCGCAGCTGGGAGTTGAACCGCGGGGGGGTGGGGGGGGTTAGCTTGATATATCAATCTTTAAGGCACGCAGCCCCTCCCACCACAACATTGCTAAAGCAAAGAAGAACTCAGCTAGCATGCTAGCTTTCGTGATATCTGAATTGCATGCCTTTAGTGAACAATTTGGCACCCAACTGTACAGGGGCCCAGGGGCAAGCCGTGAGCAAAGCAAGTGAACTGGACCAGTGTGCCTACACGGAGCCGGGGGCGGTCGCCAAGCGAGCCGGCAAGTTGGCTTCGTGGGACGGCAAAGAGCTGCTTGTTTGTGCAGCGAAGTGCTGACAAAGTGTGGTGGAACTGCTCTCATGGCACTTGGGGCGCGACATGGAGCAATGGGACGCAAGGCTGGCTGTTGGTTGGCCCAGGTGCCTGTTGGGCTGGTGGTGGGTGGGTGAACAACTGGGTTGGTGACACTTCGGCCCGTCAGGCTACCGGATCTGGTTGTGCTGGGTCTGGTTGTGGGTGAGGGCCGGTGGGAGCGGTTCGGCGGCACAGTCGTGGAAGGCACCCACGTGGGTGCGTAACCATCCCCGCTCCCTACGTTGCAAATCCAAGACAAGTGTCCGTCGCCCATGTTGGGGACAGCTTGGGTGGGGAGGGATGTTCCGAAGAAGGGCATGGTCAAGTTGGACCCTTGCGTTGCACCGCAAGCATACCCATTTTGGCTGCCAGTGCTCTTCGGTGGGGTCCACGTGCCGCTCGTGCCACGCCCTTGTCTTTTCTTTTTGATCTCCTTAAATTTGTTTGATCCCTGTTCATCTATTTTTTGATCCCTCACCTGGAAATACGGGTGTGCATTTATTGAGGCGGCGCGGTTGTGATTCACATCTTGCTGCGTCAACGGCTGTGATGCATCAGTTTGCGCCATTGGAACTGATAACCACATTCAGAACGTATGCAAGCCCTTGCGTCTTGAAGCATGACTGCCACGTCATTGCTGCTGACACCGCTCTCGCGCACGAACCCTGAAGATGGTCCTACCCTTTTCAGGATAATTTTGCCGTATGGAAGGGACAAAACCAGCAAACCAAGCCCGGACTGGAATGCGCGCGCTTTTGATCACAGTCACTTAGTGGGCTGGGGCACTGGTGGGCGCACTAGATCCGCGCCAGACCCGCGTTAAATCCACGCTAGGCCACTACCGAGATGCTTTTCAGGGACTACTAATTAATAAGGGCCGTACTGGGTGGATAAAATCAATAGGTCTGACTCAAAGCTTGATCCGGTTGCCAAGACCTCATCCGGGTGCCAACCTCTGAGCTACGTAACAAGGGGGTCTGTCCAAAGGTGGATTGTCTCTGCTGTGCTGATCACAGGGGCCGGGCGAAATCGTGCATATGACTGGGCCCACTGTGGGGCCGCAAGGCTGGTTGCTGTGATGGCGGGGTGGCCCAAGCTCGTCCGTCAGATCGATAATGTCACGCGAGGCGCCCATCGTCACGCGCTTTGCGCCAATCATGGCATTGTCGTCCCAGCTTCGCCGCCGCCAACCGGACACATGAGCCCCAAAGCATCCTGCCAACGCGTTGCCGCAAGGTCCTCTTACTTGATCCAGCCCGGCCACATGAGGATCAACATGATAATAGCATGAACTTTTAGCATTTAAACAAAAAGTCCGAGGGGATCAACAAGAAAAGTAACAATGTCAAAACACATGTAGGACTTTTAACGATAACAGTGGTGGTACTGGAAAGCATCAGCAGCAAAAGGAGGAGAAGGAGGAGGAGCAGGAGCAGGTGTAGGAAGAGCGGTAGTACTAGTTGTGGTAGTACTAGTGTAGTAGTAGTAGTAGTAGTAGTAGTAGTAGTAGTAGTAGTAGTAGT
>CAXAMN010000392.1:47583-75158 GCA_963970005.1 Durusdinium trenchii
TAGTAGTAGTAGTAGTAGTAGTAGTAGTAGTAGTAGTAGTAGTAGTAATAGTAGTAGTAGTAGTAGTAATAGTAGTAGTAGTAGTAGTGGTGGGAGTGGTAGTAGTAAAAGTAGTAGAAGTAGAAGCAGTAGTAGTAGTAGTAGTAGTAATAGTAGTAGTAGTAGTAGCAGTAGTAGTAGTCGTCGTCGTCGTCGCAGTCGTAGCAGTAGTCGTAGTAGCAGTAGCAGCAGCAGCAGCAGTAGTAGTAGTAGTCGTCGTCGTCGTCCACGTCGTCGTCGTCGTCGTCGATGTCGTCGTCGTCGTCGTAGTCGTAGCACTAGTAGTAGTAGTAGTAGTAGTAGTAGTAATAATAAGAGTAGTAGTAGTAGTAGTAGTAGTAGTAGTGGAGGTCGTAGTCGTAGTCGTCGTCGTCGCCGTCGTCGTCGTAGTAGTAGGTAGTAGTGGTGGTAGTGGCGGCAGCAGCAGCAGCAGCAGCGGCAGCAGCAGCAGCAGCAGGAGGAGGAGTAGTAGCAGTAGTAGTAGTAGGAGGAGGCGTGACTGCAGTCCATGAATTGTCGCCTCTTGTTCGAGCAATTGGGAATGGCCACGCCCTTTGCCACGGTGAATCATTGCAGTGGAATCCTGCGAGTACAAATGGGTTCCCAACAGCCACGTGGAAGAAGGAATAAACAATAGGGACGCGGAATTACAAAGCTTGCAAGGGATGAAAAAAAACAAACCGAACGTGCAAATACACTACGCATCAGTCAGCACAAGAATCGAAAAAACAATACCAAGAGAGGTCAACTCGAAAACTTTTGGGACTCGGCACAGTCCCATCCATCATAAGTTATAAGCGAGTGGCGAGAAGACCCCGGCCTGCCTGTTTGATGTTACAAAGAAGTTGCTGGTCCGATATATCCAAACAGTGCGCCCGAATAGGTTGCATTTGGTTTTCCGCCATGTCTGTCCGAAAGGTTCCAAAGTACATCCATGTTCCTGCTGGATGCTAGCGTGCATTCGAGCGTTGGTTTGTCCCCGATCCATGAATGTTGAAGGTTTTTTTCCCCACACACCTTCTTCCTCGCGGGTTCAGCCGCGCAGGCCTAGGCGGCTAGGCTGGGCACCCTCAGGTGAAGAAGGCCAGTTCGCTGAGTAAAGGTGCCTCGCCGTCTACGTTGGCCGCAGCGGCCGCGGGAAGCATGAGAAGGGAACGAGGAAGGTCTGTCGGGCCGCGAAAGCAAGCAAGGCAACCCAGCGCCTGCCCAACACGGTAGCACAGTGGGGCCACCCCGGCGCGGGGTGCGAGCGCGCGGCGGCTGGCCCCCAAAATCCTTCTGAGAGATTTGTTCTGAAAGGCATTGGGAAGTTTAAGCCTAACAATAGCGTTAAAAACTTGCATGTTCCATTTGATATTGGTGTTGGTTATTGGCTACCCGTTGCAATGGAGTGGCTGGCTCTATTGGAGGTCCTGCCCGGTTGGCAAGGGAGTTCGAGAACAGGGTGCCTAGGTTTGTAGCAGGTCTTTTCCGTGGAACCTTGCACCTTGTGCTGGCCATCGGGCGCAAAACGAATGGAGGATTGAAGTTGGTTTCGGGTAAGATTTCCGCGTTTGTCATCATAGTTCAATTGCAACCCCAAATCTGCACAATGTCGTCCAACAGCATGTAGTAGAAGAATCTAACTCAACGAGTATTAGCACCGAAGATTAAAGTGTCATCAGCATGCAATTATTTGGCTAAATGAATGCCGTTAATTGGCCGCTGTTGTCGGTGTTCAGTTCGTGTTCTCTGTAAAAATCAGCAAACAATGCTTCCATGGGCGATATTAGGCAGCAACGAAGAGTCACAGAAATGAATGGAAACTACAGGTGCCATAATGCTGAGATCAATAGGTAATGGGGTGGAATGCCCCCAGCTGCTGGACATTTGCACGCGGCAGCAAAGACATGTTGACCTTGGGCTTGGTTTGATCTAGCTACTTGAACAATTTGGAGGGTACGCGGTCAAATTCGGGTGAATTCTTGGTTCTTGCGCGAGAAAGAACATAGTCCAGTTCGGCCATCGTGAAAGCAAAGTCGTCGACAACATACGCACGTTGTGGGTCTTGCTTGGGGGTCCGTTGCTTCGTAGCGAGCTATTCATGCAGATTTCCGGAGCGATCAAGTTCTTCCAGTGGCCTCAGTACATGCGATCCCTCTTGACGCACTTGGACAGTGATGTTACGCTCAAGAACTTTTGCTGCTGCCCAGCCTTGGCTTTCAACAGCTTCCCACTCCTTTTCAAAGAGAGACCCGGTGGCAGCTGAAATATAGCCCCTTTTCCACGCAAGGTGGCGACATGGGAGTCCTGTTGATGTGCTGTGGGGGACAATGGAATGTATCTTGTCAAAAATGAGTTGAACTTCGGCGATTTGGTTTGGACGGGCAACCTCCTGAGCAACAAGCGCGTTAAAAGTGTTCAACTGTGCTAGGTTTGGCGTGTGAAATTTCAGGGTGTTGGCTGGTTGGGGTGGAACTTTTTAGCTTTCAGATTGAATTTGACATCAATTGTAGGAAGCTTGTGATCTGTGTCTAAGGTGCGTACGTAAGTTGAAGAAAAGTTCAGGATAGAGTTCTCCCACCGCACATTTCCAAGAACAAACTCGACTTGAGCGTACTTGTGAAAAGGAAAGGATGGTCCCACTGAGCAACTCCAACGGGGCCGTACGTAACAACATGTTCCTGAAACGTTTGGTGAAGATCAAATGTTTTCGGCTACCACCAGGCGACGCTAAACAGAATTCAACCATCTTGGAACGATTAACGAGTCTAGCATTGAAGTCGCCGCAGAAGTGTGAAATTCATGATAGTGCGTTGAATTGCTCTCAGATCTTTGCATCAAAATTGAGCACAAATAGGGTCTGAGCTATAAAATGGACATGAGTACGGTCGCCAGCCGGGGGCCCCAACTAGAACTACAATCGGTGGACAGGTGGCCCTGCTGGTGGCAAACACTCTGGGAAAATAGATACAAAGCTAAAACACGTGGTTGCTGCGGAAGAGTGCAACAATGCATAGTTTTCCTTTCGCGCACACTCATGCCGCATGTTTTCGTTTCAAGTAATGTGTTGGTCATTACCGCAACGCTGCTACGGCACCTCAAGCAAGCCGCGGCAGCTTGAAAGGATGGCCACCTGCACTGTATTGTTCCCAAACATCAATCCGGTCAATGCCATGGAGTTGTCGCACCTCGTGAGGTGTGAGTTTGTCCGCACACCCATGGAGGGAATGCATTTTATGTGTTTTTTGCGGCTGGCCAATACAGGCTCACGGTGTTGGACTTCCAAGGCACTTCCATGTGTCCCACGCCGACAAAAATATGATTCGCGACATGTTACTTTAATCTGTCCTGCTGCGTTCCCTGACACATGTACAATTTGAATTGGTTCCGGGCAGCCTTCTCAAAGGTTTGCGTGTTTATGTTGCATGGGAGCGCAAGCAATACCACTCTGGCGGCGTGTGCATTACGAGACTTGCCACATCTGCAGGCCAATCCGACGTGACACAACTCCCAAGTTTTGACAATGCATACGTGGGTCCACCGTAAAAATTTTGCACCGCATGGTCACGACAAAATGCAAGAGTTGCTGCTGGTCGCCAAGCCTATGTCATAGCACAAACGGAGTCGGGAAGTCCGGACATGTCCCGGGAGCGCAAATTGTCGTCAAACGGGTCTCGCGTACTTGTGGTTGCGCCCAGAAAAAGATTGAAAATACTAATTTTATAAGAACGAACGAATGGAAGGGTGGCACCTGCCACATCGCACGACGCCGATGGTGGCTTTAAAGCCAGCTGGCGCCAAAAGTGGGGATACCATTTGCTATCCACAAACGCAAACAAAATGGCAGGGTTGTTCAGTTTCCATCTAATAAACGGCTGTGCAGTTGTGCAACTCAATGGCTGAGGCCGCCAGCGCTGTTGCTTTCCTTCGTTCAGCTTTCATCTTCCCGAGCACCAATTCAAATGTCCCACAAAAAAGATTGGACAAGGGTATGTGCCGCCCGGGTCTTGCGGCAGTTGTGGTGTGCCGTCTTAACAAGACTTTCTGTCTTGAAGGTTGCGCCAGCAATTGCCCGAACACACTTTGGCAGCTACCTGGCCCGCCCACACCTGATTTTAAAAGTTGCCTTGAACACCCCGCGTTTCTTCCAATACGTGTTCGTTTGAATCTTCGATGAGCGTAAAAGGGGTCCGCAAAGTGTTTCTGCTTGATTGTCCGCAAACCTATGCGCAATATATAGCATCATGAAACCCATGCGCAGTCAAGAACAAAAAACCGAAACTACCCAAAACATGTTTACTGATGCAATCTTTTCCGCACGTGCTTGGAGTATGTGACGTAGAGAGACACGTTTGTTCTCCGCGGGGCGTCCAACGGAAAGAGTGCTGCAGCAAATGAAACGTGGGAAAAACGCACTCAGGCCAGAGAGGCCGGCTTTGACCAGGAAGGCCAGAAGAAGTTCAGCGAGGGTCCAAAGCTCATTGGCCGCAAACCAAGGCAAGTGTCACCAGGGCGGGTGGGGTCGGTGCACCGCACCACTAGGTGGACGGACCCAAACCTCGTTCCACCGGCCATCCAACACCATCCCAGGCGCGATGGAGCAACAAAACCGGGGCACGGCCGGGTCAGCCGGCGGGATGCCAACCGCGTCGTCTGCGCCTCCTTGTGGGGAAGAGAGCGAACAAGCAAACAGCCGTTTGGGGCGACCAGGCGTCCCTTGCAGAAACCGACGCATGCAACTCGTGTTCTGAGAAAAGGACTCAATGATGTCATGTTCTATATTTCATACTTTCTTTATGAACTTTCAGATTTGCTGATAGTGTTGTTGCAAATCCATCTTGTTGGTATGTATTGCAGCACTGTTGGCCCAGCCACACGCGATGTTCCAATGTTCCGCTCTGAGGAACTTATCATACTTTCGCTGTCAAAACAACAGGCTCATTACAATGATGCCAACAAAAAGTTTAAACTTCGAGATTGGGCTGCGCTAGAAAAGGCAACGTGTGGAAGGCTGTCCGTTCCTGTGTTTGTCTCAAAAATAGATATTTCCGCGGTTCAGCAAGAAAGGTTGTATGCAACCACAAAAGAATGGTTCTGTAATAAAATAGACACAAAACACTGGTTGTTTAGTATACAATTTGATTTCATACGACATGGGAGGCCTTCGTTTAGGCCATAACTGCTTCGACTTTGCGATGGTCTTTCGTTGGGCAGGATGCTTTCCCAGTGTTAGTTGGCGAGGCCATGGCGTGAGAAACCAACTGGTCCACTGAAACAGTTTTCTGTAACAACAGCTGTGTCCACCCAACAAGGTATTTAACATGTTGGCAGAAACTTGTGGCCTCTGCTAAGCGTCTGCGTTTGGCAATCGCCTTCGGTCACTGCCAAGAATGCCTCGGTTGTCCCATGCGTGTGGTAGCACGGTCCAAAAGGCTTTGTTCGCGTTTGCAGTTCATCTCCATGCTCGGCCTCCACAAGCAACCACCCGAGCCACAAGCAAACTCAGAGGGACCCCTGCCAGCACACGGGACCCCAAACGGAAACTGATTAGGGTTACGGGACTGGGTGTCACTGATCGTCGGGCGACGTTTGTGCAGACTGCATCACAAGGGAGGCGACAGCAAGGAAAGCGGAACAGGTTTCCCATACTCAACAGCTTGCAATCAACAGCGCCACGGAACCAGCAAATTTGCCAAACAGTGAGCACACTAGAGGTTCTGACGGTACGGGTTGAAGTCGGGTGCTTGATTGGTGGCGCTCGCATCTGCCAGCGGCTAATTCGGTGCAGCATAAGTTTTGTGAACTTGGAAGTGGTGATTTCGTGGTAGCGCAGCACATTTTGTGAACCTTGAAGTGGGGAACCTTGAACTGCACATTGCGTGGCAGGCGCAGCATCATGTGAACCGGACAGTGCAAATTTCGATGCTGGCACAGCACGTTAATTTCCTCGCAAACCAACCAAATGTGCTCTCACTAGCTTTGCCGAGTTCCAGAACTCTAGACGTCTAGACTCACAGACCTGGGGATCTCTAGATCTCTAGACAGGTTGGTCGTGTGAAAACATGGGCGCGGGCTTTTCTCTTGGGTTCTAATCATGAAATCTCTTTACATGAGTCAGCCAATTTCGAGTCTAGAATTACATTGTCCAACCTGACTGTAGTCGCCGCTCATTGCTCTCAGGTCTTGATTTTGATCTCCACACATCATGTCTTCATGGAAGGCAGTGGCCGTCTTGATGTTGGCGGTTCGCATTCATGTGAATTTTCTGGGTTGACCCGCCGATTGCTTTGTTGCGCTGAGGCGCCCACTGCCACCGGCCTCCCGGCCTCCCGTCCTCCCTCCCGCTGACGTGCCGCAAACACACACACACACTTATTGAAATGCCTACTGACTCGAACGCCGCTCGCCACACGCCCACCTAGGTATAAGCGCCCAAGAAGTCAGGTGAAAGGTAAAGCACGAAACGCGAGTTGCGGCTAGTAACAGAACCACATACATGAACCACCATGAAAGCAAACCACAGCGAGAACAACAGGTAACCAGTTTGGCAGGTATCCTCTGGGACCCGGTGGCCCCCTGCGTAGCTACTGTCATAAGCTTAAAAGGAAACAAACGCAAATCCATCAGGATCCCTCTGACTCCAAGGTTTACATACACACTTCAAGACAAACAATCCGAAAGTTTCTTTTTTGCACGAGTCGAGGCGCTTTGTGTGCAGGTTCTGCACAAGTCACCTTGGTCGAGTTAAGAAGGAGTTACTATACAGGTTGCAAACCAAACAGAAGAACAAACCCCCAAACAACACAACCAAAACACAAAAACCACCAAAGGAGGGAAGCAACCTGTTGCGCAACTCGTGTGGCCATGGAAGCCGTATGAGAAGAGGTGAGACAGGGGCAATGAATTCCGCAAAACTCTCAGTACATCTTGTCCCTCAACAGACTGATTAGTACTTGCCTAGTTCATGGCAGAGCCAGGAAATTTGAAATAGTAACGGGAGGCAAATCGAGACCTCCCTCAGCAGGTAAGAGGCGTTGACAAGTTATGTACTTGCAATGCACTTGAGAGGCATCAGTGTGTCGTGTAAGTGATAGCCGACAAAGGGTCCCCTAAGGACAAACTGGATGTCGGCTGAGTTAACTTGCTACACACGATGACCTGGGGCTCAAAGTTTGGCATGATGTGGCAATTCGAGGAAGACGCTATCGGAATCTCCAAAATGCCGAAAGAAAAGGAGCAGTGTGGTAGCCACCATGCAGTGATAGGCCACATGAGCCGCTGGAAAGCAGCGTGTCCCAATCCTCCCCCCAAGGGGGGAGGAGGCAAAAAAGAGAGTGTCGATCCCGCACAGATTCCAAAACGGCTTGGCAACGGGAGTAATGCGAGAGACGCTCCCAATGGACAGCGAAAGGGCGTAGCATTCCCTTCAGAGACGCAGCAGTCAAGCACATTGTAACAATTCTCTGTAGTGGCCAGGCAAGATCGGCCAGCGCGTGCACAGCCCCATGAACTACGCGAAAATGGGTGAAACAGGGTGAAACGCCGTTTTCCTATATCTGTACACTATACCCATCCAGCGCCGCTACGCGGGTAGCAGCCTGGGCACTGCCTAGCTATTTAGGCTAGCAAGTTTGGCGGGCAAGACGTTGTGGCACTCACAGGACCAACACACAGGTGCCAGCCTGAGAGGCTAGCTTTGAGGTGTTGGACAATGCGCTTGCTTAATCTGCCTGCTGAACTTGTGCTGGTGAGCAGCATAGGGCAGGTTGATGCCACAATTAGTGGCAGAGCTTTCCTGTTGGTCCTGTAGTTGTCATGGTCCTGGTCATGGGCACATTACAAAAAAGTTTTCAAAAAAGTGGCTTTGATGGACAGCTACCTAGTCAGGGTACTGCTTCGCTATTGTGATGGCAATGTGTGCTCTAGAGAGGTGGCCTCTAACAAAGTCAGGGCAGCACACGGGTGCCAGCTGAAGGGCTCGGCAGCATGCATCTTTAGACACTTACCACTGACTTGGTACTGCATAGGAGTCATCTGTCCATTTGTCCTCGTCCTTTCGATTAAGTGGCAGAAGACGAACCCACTTCGGCATGTCAAGGTTGTCACACTTGAGGAACGCATTTGCTCTGGAGTATGTTCCTCTCCAGGTCAGGCTTTTTCCCACGCTTTGAAATTGGCAGAGCTGTGTGCAGCCGGCGAAGGCACGTCTGGCAATATATAGCAGCGTTGGTGGAACACTGACCTCTTTCAACGAGGTGCACTTGAGAAAAGCTTCCTGCTCAATTCTCCGAAGTTTATGCGGAAGCCTTAGGTGCTGCAAGTGCTTACAGTGTGCAAAGGCAGAACCCATAATCTCAGTAACCTCTGTACATGAGAGATCAACTCGCTGCAGTTGCAGACATCGTTCACAGGCCGCAGGTCCAATCCATGTAAAATCTGGAGGCAGGGACAGCGACACTATCCCAGCCTCAAGGAAGCAGCATTCAGGTAAACATCTGGAAGTACCCGACCGGTCATGATCGGGATGTCCCAGATTGAGGTGCCGCAATGCAGTGCATTTTTCAAAGGCCCTAGGCATCAACTCTGCCTGCGGGGCTAGTTGGTTGGTCGTGTCACCGTTGGCTCCAATTTGCGTTAAGGAGCAACATTCTTCAAAAGCTTGGGTTCCAAACTGTTTACAGCCTGGAGCGAGTACTGTGCGGAGAGCATAGCATCTGCGGAAGACTCGGGGTTGCAGGCAGATCACTGTGCTTGAGAGATGCACAATTTGGAGGCGCTGGCAGTTTCGCCATGCAGCCTCTCCTATGATGCGAATGCCTGCGTCAACCTCCACATGCCGAACCTCCGCGATGTACGAGAAAGCTTGTGGCAGAATTCTATCTGTGGTGTGATACGGGACTCGAATGGCTTTAGCGTCACCTTTCATCTGTCCCTTATGTTCGGCCTCTGCAAAACATGGACACGAGATGACAGTGAAACAATTATTGTTTCGTAGGGTGTGCCATATTGGGTCCACTAATTTTCGATGAGTGTCGCGGCAGACAAAGTCCAGCTCACAGCCGAATGCACTGCTCTCTCCAATGTTGGGGAGTTGCTCCAAGACCGCATTTTCAAATTCGTAGAAGCGGTCATATTCCTGCAATTCGATTGTAAGCTGGGTTTCTTCTCCCGCCAGCGGGGTCAGGATCAAATGCAAGACCATTGACCTTTCATCGCTCCATTGTGAGCTAGTCACCGACGTAAAGTCTGTTGTCATGTCATGGGGTCTTCGGCCCGAGGGTGTAAGTCTAGTTTCGAGCCTAAATGTCCTGCAGCGGACCACACGCAAGCTCGCTTGTCTGGCGTTCTCCCTATGGGAATTTGGGATGCGGACGACTGCACGGGCAGCCGTTTGAGTGCAACTCAACCTGTGCGGACCTGTTCCCTTGATTGCTGTTCAGGGACAGATAGAAGATCCCCCCTGGGGTAGTCAGTGCATTACATGCCTCGAAAGCATTGTCAGCAATGCGCAGGCGTCGTCTATTGGTTTTCTTACATCTATAGGTGAGGCACTCTAACCTGTTGCACCCTGCAAAGGCCCTATGTCCAATGTAACGGAGCTGTTGGGGACGGGCTAGTGTGCACAACGATCCGCAGGCTTCGAAAGCTTCTGCACTAATTTCCTTCAAATGGGTCGGCAGGGATACATGTTCCAAATACTGGCAGTGCGCAAAAACATGCATGTGCAAAATGTCGACTTGCGTCCGCGAGAGATCAACTTCAACTAGTTGCTTACAGTGTGCAAAGGCTTTATGCCCGATGAAGGTCGTCCCTTTGGGCAGACTGACCAATTGGACTCCCGACGAGTGGAAGCGCCCAATTGGTATGCCTGCTGGAGAGAGCGAAGGAAACACCATGTCTGTGATAGCTCTTGTTTAAGGGAGGCCGATCCGTTCGAGCCTTGCGCAACCCTCAAAAGCATATGGTGAAATGACAGCCCCACAAGCCAGGCGGTTTTCTGTGAGGATCCCTACTTTTTCGAGGGCGCAACATTCTGCGAAAAGTCTTGCCCCTAGGGACACGCAGCCTGGCATTGCAACTGTAATAAGCGCATAACACCCTTGGAAAGCAGCATATTCGACTGCAACCACTGAGCTAGGAAGTTTGACAATGGTGAGGGAGTGACAGTAACGCCACGCTTACCGTTCGATGGTGTGAAAGCCAGTCTCTACTTGCACGCGCCGAAGGCGCGTGAGGGAGAAAAAAACTTTGGCAGGGAGAATACCTGACTCATTTACTGGGACCCAAATGGCCTTGGGATGGTCTTCATACACCTCTCGTCTAATTTGCTCCTTTGAGCAAACCGCCCGTAAGCAGTCTTGTATGAGGAGGTGAAAGCCCTCATTGTCCCAAAGCTCGTCATGGATTGGGTCGCCAAGTGAGTGGAGAGTGTCCACTGTCAGGAGCGTTAGTTCACAGCCAAAGGTATCCAGGCCGCAGCTCTTGGATAACAGCTCTATCAAATAGTCTTCCAGCGTTTCCCAATTATGGTAAATGCTCACCGGAACTATCACTTGGATTTCATTGCCTGCCATGGTGACGAGCTTGAGGGGACAGGGGCAGGTGCCGGCAAATTCATCGTCGCCACTGTACTGATTGGTTTCATTTCTGCCCACGCTACCCATCAGGTACTCACGCTCAGCGACTATTGCAACTATTGCTGGCTTGAGCCAAAAGCAGCTACTCCTGCTATTAAGCAATCTGCTCAGTTAGGCAGCGCTGACTGGCAATCGGCATATCAGTGGGTCAGAGGCCAGAGGTAGCGCTTGTGGTGGCCGTTGTTAGCTCGGCCTGTGAATCTGTCTGCGCAGCTTCTTCCTGGGCGGCTCTCATGGGATTTGTTAGAAAATGTCAGTTCCCGACCATGAGCGTTCTGCGTTGACAGTATCCCCATCCTGAATATACCTCGAGTGACTGAACCACGTGACGATGTGCTGCCACTCTACGGCCGTGATGGCATTCTGCCGAGGGAGAGCATACGGCAATATCGCTTTGTCCACAAGGTCAGCCGGGTGTCCTTGTTGATAGTAGAGCCTGAGTAGCTCCTTGGGGGTGGACGTCAGCGTGCATTTTTTGGCGAGGATATGCCAGTTGGGCCGTGAGAGGACTGCTGCCAGACCCGTAAGGAGCCACTTGGAGATAATTTCATGCTTATTGCTATTACTCCGTGCAGAATAGGTGTCCTTTGCTCTGAGCAGGAGGCTTTGCCGAAAGGAGAAGCAGCCTTGTCCCTCCGGTGGCACATAGGTATCATCTTCAACCTCCTCTTCGTCACCCTCAGGGTCCGCAGTGGCCTTGGGCATTTCACTCGTCTCTTCTTGGGTGGCCAGAGCGGACATTGCCATTTGAATGTTGCTTTCTACTGAGGGAGCAGTGGAGGTCATCCTCGGGCTATCCGGATTGCTCATAGCCTTTTTAGTGGCCAGCACACCCTGCTGTACATCCGGCCACACCGGTACTTCAATGCGAAAAGTGCTTTTGTAGGTGGACTGGAAGGACACCATTTGACCCAGGTTGCCGTCAAGGATTCCATGCTCATATGCGCCTGCTAACTTGGGCGTGTTTGGAAGGGCGGAGAAAGTGCTGGAAGAACAAACACCATCGTATGTGCCAACAATAATGTATGGACTATTGGCCTCACTTTCGCTATTGTGCCTGTATTTCTTCCCTTCCTCAGGAGTAACGTCTAGGAAGTGCAGCTTTTTCATGCGCTCAATGAGTTTATGGACTAGCTGCACCGGAAAGTATACATGCAGGTGATGAATGGGGAGATCCGGTCTGCCCAAGTTTTGATTACGGCCAAAGGACATGACCACTGTCTGCATAAGCGACAAGGTCTTACTATTAGGCTCGAGCGCAAGCGTGCCCCGTTCATCTTTCGCTCGAAAGGCCGGAGCACCATTTGCCTCCGCTGTTTTGGATTCACATGCCTTAGCACAGAAAGACAGGAGCCCGTACAGCCAGTAGCCTGGGTCTGCATACAGCAATAACCCCATAGGGTCGGAGTGCTTGGCATTGGTCGATGCAGGTTTAAGGAATGCAAACAGCGACGCTAGTCGCTTGGCCATTTCACCACAAATATTGTCGCAGTCATGGCAAATGTCTTTCATTATATACTTCCCGTGGCAGTTGCTCTAGCAAAATCTCAAAGAAGTCGTCAAATGGACTTCACATCACTATTACCAGTGACCAGCGGCCACTGCACAGAGTGGCAAAAACATGGTCACGATGCAAGTCCCGGGCATCGGTATGCTCTAACGCAGGTTAGATCCTTATCTAAGTGGATCAGTGGTTGCTATGCAGATCATGCCGTGGAAAATACCTTTCTTGTAGCACAACCCATGCAACTGGTTGCACTTACAAGTCAAGAGGCATAGTAGTTGGTAGTGTTCAGACAGTGGCGGCCATAGCAAACGACGAAAACCTGCAGGTAAGGGTGCGAAAGTCTCACCCCCCCGAAGGGAGGTCATCTCGGCACCCTTCGGCGCACAAAGGTGCCACGGGGTGTTCCCTAACTTCGAGAAATGCTGCGTCATTGCAAAAATTGTTCTGTTGCGTGCAAGGCCCGTGTGAAACAGGTGAGACTTTGGACCTATCCTAGCATGGTATCTGTACCTCTTTGTACAAAATTGGAAATGTCGGACATCAACAGAGGGAACTGAGGTTCCCCCTGGGTGTTAGGAACGAGGAGCTAAGGCTCTCATTCCTATTGGCTCACTGTATTGCGAATGGCGAAAAGAGGTTGGCGTCCCTACTTAGTGTTTGCACTTCTCACTTGCCGTAGCTTCCTGGCGGTGTGCTTATGCACCATTCCCGCTGCGAAAGCATTGCTGGTCATTGGTGCAGGTTCTGGAAAGTCTTCTCTCCATAGATCACTGGCATCGGCCGGCAAAACTCAGTGCCATTCGGACTGGTCGAGTTACCCACATTTGTCAAAGGCATTGGGTCGGGCATATGTCCCTCGCCATGTTTTGCTTTTTCCTTGTTTGCGCATTGCTCGAAAGTGCGTGCTACCTGCAAAAGCGCATCGCGCCATGTAAAGCAGGAGTGGATACCTCCTGTAGAGAGGTACACTTGAGGAAGGCTTCTTATGCCGTGATCCTCAGTTTGGGACGGATCAACAGTTTGCAGCTGTTGGCGGTTCGCACAGGCGGTGGAGCCTATCCTGTTGAAGTCTGTCGGCAAGGCAAGTGCGACAAAGCCCGCCTCCAGAAAGCAGCAGTCCGGCAAGCATCGGTTTGGGTGCGTTGCATCCGGCTCTGGCATACCTAAATTGATGTGACTCAGAGCTGCGCATGCTTGAAGGCTCGCGGCCTCAGTTGGGCTTGGGGGGCTAGCCGATTGCTAGGGCATTGAGCTGTGCCCTCCCTTGTCAAGGAGCGACACTATTCGGATACTTTAGCGCCGTAATGCTTGCAACCGAAGCAAACTCTACTCGTGGAATTTGGCACCAGCTAAATGCACCATGCAATAATCTGACGACTGTGTCTGGCAAGTGGACGATTTGCAACTGTCGACAGCTCATCCACGCAGCCTCTCCGACAATCTTGACACTGCTCTCCACGAGTGCGTGACGGATCCCTGCGCAAAAGGAAACGGCTTGTGGGGGATGTGTGTCATTTCTACCACGCGGCACTGGATTGCCTTGACTTCCCCTGATTCGATTCGACCACGACGATTTGTAATCACCCCCTGTTTCACGGAAGGCAACTATAGCAAATTATATAAGGTGAAAAGTACTTGGGTGTGACTTCTGGCCTACTCTGGACTCGAGCTAAGGCGCGCGCCCAGACTCTTGATGGGTGACGGTGAGACCGCGATAGCTGTGGTCAGAGAGGCATGTCTTCATCCAAGACCAGGGGTGTATCCCATGTCCGGGATCATATGCAGCCAGGGTGGCCACCTCATATCTGGACAACTGGCAAAAGCATTCTCTTCAGCATAGACTCCTCGCCATTTGTGCCTTCCTGGCATCTTGGCGAGCCTCTTAAAGGCAGTGCAATCCAAGAAAGCCCTACTTCCAATATATTTTAGTGAGGGCGGGATGGCAAGCTCAACAAGGGCTGCACAGTTCATAAAGGCTTTAACTCGAATTGTATGGAGAGTAGGCGGAAGGAGAACTTCTCTGAGGCTAGTGCAGTGCACAAAGGTGAATTCCAGAATTTCTTCAACGTTGGTGTTGCAGAGGTCAACCCTCTTAAGCAGTCGGCAACTGTCACACGCATGCGCTCCAATAGTCGTAAAATACTTCGTGAGAGCAAGTGTGGTGATTCCCGTAGAGCTAAGACAGCCTGGCGCCAGCTCACTGGTCCCGGCCTGCAGTGTTGACCCTCGGGTGGATGGAAGCTCACCCACGGTAAACTCAGCAAGGTTGATGCGCCCTTGAAAGAGATAATGCCCGAGCTTGGCTTCGCTGCTGAACCTGTTTGCAACCCCGTCCGATGCATACACCCATTGTAAGGAGCAGCATTCCGCAAAGGCTTTGTATCCAAATTCCCGACAACCAGGAGCCGAGACACTGTTTAGTAGTTTGCAGTCGCGAAAGGCGTTATCGGAAATGCCTACCACAGTGGCCGGCAATTTGACAATGCGGAGCTGCCGACAATTTTGCCAAGCCTCTGCCTCAATGAGCCTGATACCTGACTCTACGCTGACATGCCGCAGACGCGGAACCCCTGCGAAAGCCCCTTCCGGGACGATTTCCTCTGGGTTCATGGGGACATGAACAGCAAGCGGAACATGATGGATAGGGCATCCTTCAAGTTGTTCCTGCGATGGCAGGATTACACTGCTATCCCTGAAGACAATAGTGTATTCCATGCTTTGCTGTAGCCTGTCCCAGATTGGGTCCTCTAGGTATGTCTGCGTGGCAGTTTGCAGAAAGTCGATGGAGCACCCAAACACTTTAAGGTCAGTAACTGAGACCAGATAGTCCATAACCTGGCCCCGAGAGCGTTGTCAGTACCAAGGAGCAGTCCATGACCGGCTCCATTTCAGGGGGAGTGCTAAGCCTGGATGAGTCGTCGAGCTTCATTTACTGTTTGAGCCAAAAGCTTCTGACTCTGCTCATTGACTGTTCCTAGGGCCGGGGATGTTTCCTAGAGACAGATGCTAAGGCACCCACCATGAACCTCACATGGACTGGCCCGATGTTAGGAAAATTCGTTATATAGCTCTTCGTCAAAGGCATCCGAATCGGGTCCTTCAGCGGGGAGCAGCTCCACCCACAGTGGTTTTTCAAATTTGTCACACATAAAGAAAGCATTGTGCTCTGCCTGCACACACTGTTCAATATCACCCCAATCCAGGGGAGTAAATCGTTGCAGTTGCTCACACCCGCAGAAAGCACGGATGCCTATGTCACTGAGCTCTGTCGGGATGACCACTTCTTGGAGCACGACACAATTAAGGAAAACTTCTTTGCCAATTTGCGTTAGCCGCGGTGGAAGCCATATGCAATTTAGAGCTACACAGTGGGCAAAGGTGGAGTGGAGTAGGGCTGTGATTTCTGTGCACATGAGGTTGACCTCCACAAGTCCTTTGCAGTTTTCACAGGCCCGCGGCCCGATATTGTGAAAGTCACCTGGCAAACAGAGCTGTTCAATGCCTGCTCCACAGAATGCGCCTTCAGGCAGCGCTCGAGGTTTATTGGTGTGGTCCATGACAAAGGTGATGGATGTAAGTGTGAGGCAACTCTCAAATGCATATCTGCCTAGCTGTGCCCCTGGTGCAAGGACATTACTGTCATCCGTTTCGTGACTGACACCAACTCGACCAAGGGAGCAGCACTCCGCAAACACTCTTCGGCTGTACTGGATACATCCCGGGGCGGCCACCTCTCTCAGCACGTAGCACCCCTGGAAGGTCCCTTCTTCAAGACTTATGACAGAGGGTGGGAGCCTGACAATTTGCAGTTGCTGACAACTCTGCCAGGCCGCAATTCCTACATGTTGAATGCACATTGCCACTTCTACATGCCGGAGCACGGGCGCAGCATAGAAGGCTCTGTCAGCAATTTCGCCACGCGGGTTGGCCGGGACGCGTATAGCCTTGGGGTAGCTTTCCCTATCGTCAGCCTGGAACTGCCAGATGGAGTGTCCATCTACCATGCAGGGACGTACTACGATTTGTAGTTTCGGCCGTTGCAGGAGCACCGTGTGGAATGCTTCTGGCAGGGGTTGCTGCGTGTGAAGGTCGAGCCGGTCCAACTCACAGCCAAAGACATCCAAATCAGAGACTGTTGGCAGAAAGCAGAGAATGTCATCTTCCAGCTCTGCCACGTCCTCATACTGAGCGAGATTTGTTTGCATAGCATATTCCGTGCCTGCTATCGTCACCAAATCAATACTGACCTCATATCGGTCTTGGTCAGGCGGCATTGTCGCTGTAGGCGGCAGTCCGAGCGTTTTTGCTCGAGTTGCTTGGGCCAAACAATTGAGGCAGCGAACATGCTGTCATTTCGAAAACAAATGAAAACACTCAGACAACAAGAAGTAGGGTGGCTAAGGCCACCCATCTCATGAAGGAGTTCAAGTTACTAGGAGGCGGTGACTGTGTGCGGAGACTCCTACTGGAGACTGCCCTACTGCCACCACCCATAGGGCGGAGGCGGTGGGGGAGGCCTGATGTGACAGGAAGACCCTGCTGCAGACGAGGAGCTTCCCTCTCTGGAGGAGGGACGGTACGGCGAGCTTTATTACGCGGATCGGAGTCTTCCTGACTGTAGCCCATTTGGTCCCTAAGTGCCTGCTTGTGGCCTGCGAGCTGCCTCCTAAACGTGGGATTCCCAGCGCTGGTCCCACTGGCCTTCCGTGTAGAGGTGCTGGCCATATTGGTTATACGGGCGATCTTCCATTTTAGCACTGAAGGGATATCCATGACAGTAGTAGTTACTGAGGAGAGTGCTGGGAACTCTGGTCAGCGTATAGCGGGGAGACAGCAGATTCCACCCTGTGCGGGACATGGCAACCCTTAGCCCGGAGGTCAGCCACTGAGCTACTACTGTACATTCTGCTTGGATGTTCCCTTGCTCAAAATTGCCGAGCGCTGTTGCTAGCCTGGTATAACCTATGCCGAAACGTCCGTATCCCTTGGCAAAGGCGTAGTTGGGTTCTGCTGCCATGTCCTCTTCCTCAGTTGCTTCCTCAGTACCAGCTTCTGGTGGTTCAGCAGTCCCCACTGGCACCGGGAGCGCAAACCTGGCGGGTAGCATCAGAGGCAGAGTCCTCTTCTGCAGGCAAGTCTGCAGAGGGGTGTCTGGCAGTTGCCAGGTCTCTCCACAAGGGGACTTCAATGCGCAGCCTCAGCTGTAGAAGGGAAGGAAACGAGATAGCTTGTCCTAAAGACGGGTCAAGGGCACCACAAGAGTAAGCTCTTTCAGCCCAGGACGTATCCGGCATTCGGGGGTATCAGTCGTAAGCAATTTCTTTAGTGCGCACTCCCACAACAAGCAGAGGGTTGTCTTCAGCTTCTTCATCTTTGGGTCGGTAGCCGTAGCCCCCTTGCACTTGCGTGGGCGTGAAGCCCTGCCGCTCCATGGCTACAACCAAGTCAGGCAGGATCTGCACCGGGAGATAGACAAAGAGGTCATTGGTGGGTAGCGTTTGCTCACCATACTCCATTCCCCTAACAAAGGACATAATGACCGTTTGCATAAAGGTGAGGGCATCGACATCTTTTTCTTTTGTTTTCTGTGGCTTCGCAGCCACTGCCTGAGCTGTTCCTGTACCCTGGTGCCTGTGTTGATTATCAAAGGAACAGCACCTTGCGATAAAGGAAAGCAGGCCATACTGCCAGAAACGAGGGCTTGCATAAAGGGCTAACTGGTTTTGAGTGATGAAAGGGCACGCTGGGTGTCCACTCTTCACGAAAGTGAAAAGGTTGGCCAGGGGAGCGGCAAAAGCTTCACTTATACGGTGAAGGTCTCCTATGTAGGCTTGGTTGATTTCATCTGGGATGTCCCCAAAGGAGGAGCCATGGAGTGCTTTTTCTGTTACCCGCCTCCAGAGGAATGTACGGACGAGGCGGTTAATTTGCTTGTTGGAGATTGCAAGCCTCGCCATCGGCCATTCCCTAGGCAGGTCACTGTAGATCTGTAGTGAGGGGAGCGGCACACTTTGTCCGTCCGCTTCTCTGGCTGCTCGAGCCGCACTTTGATAGTCGTATAGTGCCTGCATGGCTCGCTGCTCAGATTCCAGCTGGAGATCAGTGGCAGCAGTGCCTCCTCGTTCTGCATGCCCTTGATCACTGGCAATATCAATTTCTGTCATGGCGTGTGGGTGCTCTTGCATTGATCCTGGATGGTCAGGTGGTGTCTCGGGGTTCCTGCAAACGGGAGCCTCCTGCCTTTGAGCATTCCGACTGGCCAGGTCTGCCAGTGTGGCCGGTGGTTGTTCGTGTTCAGGGATGCCACCGAGCGGTTGCTTGGATGTTGGAGCAAGTGATTGCCGTATCTTCTTGGACTGAGCTCTCCCTGCACTAGCCTTAGACCCCGGTCTTCGTTTGATTGGGGACTCAGAGGAGTGCGATGTGAGGCTGTTGCCTTGGGGGTCCACGCTCTGCGGGGGCAGCGTACTGCTTACCTCATCTTCTGCTGCCAGCATTTCGTCTTGTGCTGGACGTGTTTCAGGGGAGGCCGGACGATTGCTAAGGCAATCACCCTCATCTGCAGAGGAGGTGGTAGCACTGTCACCGTCTTCCATGCGCGCGTCATCTTCCTCCGGCTGCACTGCGGTCGGGATGGTAGGCGACTCTGAGGAGGAGCTGTGGACAGAGACTGCTTCATTTGCTTCTTCGTCGGCCATCGTGGCATCTGTCGCCGCAGGAGAGGACAGGGGCTGTCCCGCTTGCACGTTATGTTCCTCCTTTTCTGTGTCACGGTCAGAGACAGAGAGGACATCAGGTGTTGCACTTGGCTGAGGCCAATAACAGCCGTGCACTAAAAGGCCCGGTTGCGGCGGCAGGACGAGTTCAGACCCGGAGGCATCCAGGACTGGCTGCACTCTCCATGCATCATAAAAGTACACTCGGTGCAAGGCTTCGAAGGTGTAGTCTTGTGCACTGCGCTGTTCACCGGTGCATGGCGTTGGTTGATAGCGCAGGGAGCTTCCTACGCTGCACCTTTGCCCTGGGCCAAAGCTATTGTGGAGGAGTCGCCAACGTCCTGGCTGCTGCCCATCGGTTATGACCAACCACTCCGGCTCAGGCGAAGCATCAACTGCATAACCATAGACGAGGTCATGCAGGACCGTTCCACCAGGCAGGTGGGGCCCTTCTCTCAGGCTAGCAATTTCCGCCTTGGTCAAGTGCGTCAGAGCAGCTAAGAAGACGTACGCGCCTCACCTTGCCTTGATGGTATTCTGCGAGACAGACCGGTGGCGGGCCTAACCACAGTGGGTGGGGCAGAAGCGCCTGCTGGAAGAATATCGTGGCTTGCGCAACCTGTGTGGCTGTAAGGTCCAGCGAGCTCGAATAGTGGGTTCTTTGTTGTCATAAGTATATATAGTTTGGACACCATGCAAAAGGGCTGCCAGAACCTGCAGGGCCGCAGGCATCCCTTGCATGTTTAGAGGACAGGCTAGGATGGTGAGGTCGGTGGCTCGGCTGTATGCCACATTTGCTCGTGTGAAGCACTCCTGGTCATAATCCAGGTTGCGATGCAGTGTTTGGCCGTGGCACCTGCAACTTTGACTGCAGTTTCTGCATTGGCCTTTTTGCCTGCAATGGTGAAGTAATTACGTAGATTCGTAGCCCCTTCCCGGGCAGTTGTAAGGGCCAAGATGTCGTCGGTGTCGGCTCCTGCTTTGGTAAGTTTGTCTTCGAGATGTTGGTACACTTCGCACAGTAGGGTTATTCTTTGGGTTATTCCTTGCATCCACATTGGGCGAGGCATGGCACCAGTGGACAAATCTTAGGCCTAAGGCAATCAGGTGATCCTCTCGTCGGATGGAGGTGGCACCTATTTGCCAGGTGTCTCCCATTCGGCTGCAACATGGGATACTGAATCCCGATTAACGGCTCATACACTTCTTGGGCAACTCTAGCGCTCGTTGGCAACATTTGCCTCCAGCGGTGCGGGCTTGCCACTCTCCCGATCTCTCGGCCGCATTTTGTGCCTGTCTGAAGTCGAGCGGGCTGTCCGGGCTGGTGGCTGCAAAACCTAGACCGACAAGAAGTCCTTCCGGGAGATCCAGATCCACGCTGGAGAGGTCCTTGTAGGTGGATTGCAACTGACAGGCAAACGAAGACGTGGCCTTGACTTTGTCCGGACCAGTTACTCCCCAATGGCCTGTGGCCCACTGCGGTGGCCACTTCTTCGAGATCACTTTGGCCAAAGCCTCGACCGTGCCGGAGGAGCATGTGAAAGACACCTGGTACCTCATGTGGCATGTACCAGGTAGCGGGGGCTCGTAGCCCAATGGGAGCTTTAAGTAAGAGCGTGCGATGAGCTCTCTGTCCATCGGCTGCTCCCCAGGGCTCTGTTTGGGATCACCAAGCAGCAGCTGAAAGAAGGGTTGTCGGGGAACTACTATCTTGTCCATGCTGCTGAAGATTGCTTGTGTGACTGGAAGCCAACAGCTAACGAGCTTGACATGTTGCAAAGGTCCCTGCACGTCACGTATGTAGAAGACTGACTCTGCACGGTGGATGGGTAAGCACAAACACTGTTACTGGCACTGGCTACAGTGCCAGCTCCCTGCAGGCAAAGTCAGTCTGGCTACTCTGAAACTCACGCACCCCGCTGTTGTTCCTCGCCGTGATCGAATCGCTGCCCCCATGCGTTTGGCCTCCTGGATTCGCGACAAAGAATTGCTTATGCTGCTGCAAAGCTGCGTGGCGGGACAGCAAATTGCCTCCATGGAAGAAGCGCAGGCTCTGCTGCTGAAAAACTTTCGGGTCGGCAAAGGCAATCCAAGTGCGTGTGCCCAATGGCTGACAGAGATGGCACGAGACCTCTTGGCACCGATCCCGTTCCGGGAAGTGTTTGTCATCCTAGCCCTATTTCTTCCGCAGCTTACCTTTGTCGAAGAAGCAACCACAAGACAGGAACTATGAAAGTTTGGCATTTTGACCAGCTAGCGAGCAGCCCCTCCAGTACGGTCCATATGGGCTCGCAGGCTAGGAAGGCCTATCGATTGGTTCTGGAGGAGCGCGGCACGTGTTATTCAGTCTTAGCACTCCTGCTTGCCTTTGTGACTCCCTCGCGGAAACGAAAAGGAGAGGAATCGCCAAGTGAGAAGCTCCGGCGATTGAGCAGCCCTCGTCATTGGGACGTTGCCTTAGTACCGTTCCCGGAAGATTTTGCGCCGCTGCCCATGCCAACTGAAACCGGACAAGCGTGCCCAGCACCATGGGCCTTCCCACCTAGCCTATGTGTGCTAGAACCTAGAGCAAACAAGTTCCGGGTGTTGGCAATTGCGGAAGCGGGAGACACTGTCACTGCTGACCACCTGCTGCAAATGGCCAGCCTAGCGGCAGAACACAAACCCACTGTGTTGGGAATCCCTGGCCAAGTGCCCATTCCGTATCAGCTTGAATGTACAGTAGTCCTGCTGCAGAGCTTGCATGCCCTTTTCCAGTTGCTGACTACCGGTAGTACACTACAGCGCTGTCCTCAAGCGGCTGGTTTTGCCGTTGCCCTGGGCACAGCCGCCCGGCTGTATAATGGACACATTGTCTCGATGGCCTCCAGCCTACTGCTAGGCTGGAAATGAGTTATCGAAGATATATCTAAGTTACACTACATGTGAGGAAGTTATAAATTCTACATATAAGTTAGTTACAAACAGTTTATAAGTATTATAAGTAAGTTATAAGTAAGTTATAAGTAGGTGCCAAGTAGTTAATATTTTCTGAAAATTAGACGTCCGCACTCGGCGCGCGCGGTACGCAGGCTTACTTTTTCACGCGCAGCAGTGCTCAGTGGATGCTGGTGATCCTTGCGCCGTCACTTCTCCACCAACGCGCGGTCGTCCACTGCGCCGCCTCGTCTATGCGGTGCCACGTGTCCCTGGGTGTCAGATCCCAGACGGAGCCCCACGGTTCTCGGGACACGATCTGCGTGCGAGTCACCCTCACGCGGAGGGTTGTCTGTTTGGATTGCACCAAGTCTCGGATCATGCCTCCACCGTCTCCGTGCCAGCGCCAGATGACGTGGTCTCCCACAAACAAAGTACCCGACGCGCTGCGGGCAGATAGCGAACGTTCCAGCGACTGATCGCGAAAGAGCCGCTGCGACTCTGACGACGCAGGGCGAACCTCCTGCAGTAACTTGCAGTTCCATGAAGTTGCGTCCGCGTCGTCCACGAGGCACAACGCGCCCAGCGTTTGCTCCTGCCACACTTTTCCGACGTTAACCCATGCTCTGTGTTTGTCCATGATGCCGCCCGACTTGAGCGCCTGGTGCTTCTTCTCCATGGCAGAGCAATCAGGCACGAAGCCTAGCTTCAAGATATCCGCTGGTAGATGCAGCCGATGATGGTGCTTCGGCCGGACCTTGTCCGCACCATATGCCTCCACAAATGCGCGGTGGTGCGCCTCTTGTTTCCGGGCCAATGGAAGCACGTCCAAAGCGGAAGAAATCAAATCAACTCGACTCCTCAAGCGGTGAATCTCCCGGTCTACTTCGACTAAGGCTCGGTATGACTTGGTTTTCTCCCCCGCGAAGCCCTGCTGTATCAATAATCTATCCACATAGTAGTGCAGAACATGCAACAGCAACATGCAGTCGCTGGCGTCGCCCTTGAACCCCGTCCCAGCTTCGTGCATCTTTTCGTGCAACAGTCCACGCAAATATCCAGGTCGCTGGGTACGACCTTGGCCCTGTGCGTGCCAGGACGATACGTCGCAGACTTGCTGGAGGTCTGCTAGACTCACGCCGCGGACTTCCAACTCTTCCAGTATAAGACCAATCTCGCTGCTACAGATGCTGTTGGCAAAGTAGTCGTGCGTGACATCGGCGCAAGAAGAACTAAAGGGTAGACGGGCGCGTGCTCGAGGGCAAAACAGCAATCCTCCCGGCAGCAGGCGGACACCAGTTGCTTTTTCTCTCTCCTTCAGTGCAACTTTCGTCAAGGGTTCCTGCAAGGAGTGCACCGCCGCATCATACGCGGCGTCCGTTCTCGGGTGGAAAGTTGCCAAATCGGGTTCGGCAATAGTGCAGAAGCCTGGAGGTATGCTCGTGGCCTGGCGACTGAGGACGTTGCTGCATGCACCGCACGGGAGCAAGCCAGCGCTGCCCTTGATGCCATACGTCGCACGCTGGGCGTCGTGGTCCGCCACGAAGAAGGACTTGCTGTGCAGGCGCAGCTGGCTGTCGCCGTGCGCACCACAGTGGATAGTGAAGCCCGCCTCGTGTCTGTCCGCGTGTAAAGCGTTGACCACGCATCGCATGATGCCAGACGTCCCACCTTCAATGCGGTCCACCTGCGTACGCTGAACACAGCCCAGCACAAACCACGCCTCCGGCTCCGGGCATGACACGGTTCGGTGCATTTCTCTGAATGTGCAGTAGACACAGAGAGGTTTTTTCTTTTTCACAGGAGCCAATATATTGCCTCCCGTGACTTCATCGTTGTATAGAATGGCCTGCACGAGGCCGCTCTGAGCGCCCGCCGCCTCCCAGAGAGCTGAAGCCCAAGCTGGGTACGTTGAGACAAGTGCCTGCAGCAGACGCTCCAAGTTTGCCACATACAAGGGTTCTGCGGGCTCACCTGCTTTCGCACTAGGAAGCCAGTGTAGGTCAAAGCAGGCTTGGAATCGAGCTTTGCGGTCACGCACCGCTGTCGACCCTTGCCATCGACTGATTTCACTTCCCTGCGCTACGGCAGAGTTCCAGATGCGCACCGCGTCGCGTACACTGGACTGAGTCCCGCGCAGGGCGTCCCAGAACGCATCCGTGGTGCCTGGATCTTTCCTCTTCCGTCCCGGCATGGCTGCAGCGCGGTCATGCGTCGAGCCGCAAGTGGTCTGAGCGGCGAAGTCGGGATCTTTTCGAGACAGTATATATATACGTTAACGGCGAAGTCGGGATATATTCAGAGGCTCTTTTATAACTATATTGACTGCGTGGTGATACAGATATACTAAAATTTAAAATACATTTGCAAGAGCTTCTTTTCAGCGCGCACGAGTCCGTCGCAGACCGCGCTACCATCATCACAGACGATGCAGAGTACTAAACAAATTAAGCACCTTGTCGTGCACGCGGGCTACATCCGACGAGTCGAATGTAAAGTCCTCCACCTCCTCAGCGTCGGCGTGTGCTGCGCGCCGGAGACAGGCCCTCGCAGGGACGAGCATGGTCTGCACCACCCGCAGGGCTTGCCCCATGTGGATGATGCTGCTGGCCATCTGGCCATTGCAAGCCAGTCGGCGTTGCAGATCTGTTTCCAGCGGCTCCAACACGTCCACAGTCTCCTGAGCCAGAGACCGTGGGGCGGTGTCGGTTGCAGTTTTGGTGTCCACGCCGATCGTCTCCTCATCAGAGGACGATGCTACGTGGACCGGAGCCATGTCCGCCAAGAGAGTGCGGATGTTGTGGTGTACTCCCAGGTCCGCAAAGCGCGGACCATAGAGATGCACACGCTTATTGGCCACGAGCACGCCATGTATTTCGCGCACCATGCCCGGTGCTTTGCGCTTGCGCTCAGTGAGTGGGGCGTGCGGTAGTCGACACTCCATGGCCATGGAATCTAAAAAACTGAGCCCGCAAAATGAAATGGCTTCACAAGCAGACATTCAGACAAGCAAAGACACAACACACAATACAATTTGTGACATATCTCTTCCACCCGCGCGCGAGCGTCCTCTCGCCTCTGATTTTCATCTGCTCACATACCAGTTCCCCGTGGCATGGTTCAGCCGCGCAAACGCAGCACTCTATAGCACAAAAAAGGAGACCGCAAGGCATGCGTCTACGTGTCCGCTTGGGTCTCGGCGGCTTCGTCAGCGGCAGCCTTTGCCGCTTTCACGTTCTTGCGCATCTCGGTTAGCAACGACTTCGTGGCCTGGGCGTGGTTCTTCAGGTCCGTAGATGAGAACGGCAATGGGGGCAAGGGCACATGAGCAGAGATGTGGTTGCCAGCCGATACAATGGCGTGCGCAGCCGCCTTCTTCTCCTCTGTGTCCTTGGCCGCGTCCATCAACACCTGCACGTCCAAGTTCACACCCTCTGCCTGCCTCTTCACAGTCGCCAAAGCCTTGGCCTGCGGGGTGAGTGCGGCGAGGGCCTTCACAGCCGTGGCCAACTTGCGCTCATTTTCTTTGTCCGTCTTCTTCTCCTGCTTCTCCAGTCGCTTGGCCTCAGACGCTTCCGTCCCCTTCGCGGACTTCGCAGCCTTTGCCCTCTGCTGTCCCCCCTTTGCTGCCCCCGCGGAGGTCATCGGCTTTGCCACATCCCAGTCGTCCTCCTCCGCTTCGACCTGCTCGTCGTCTGCCTTCTTCCGCTTTCCCGACTTGCCCGGTTTCTTGGTCACGGCCTTTTCACGGAGAAGGACTTCTTCTTCGACCTTGCTGCGAATCTCCTTCCACACATCCGCGCGCACTGGGACTGCGTACAGCTGTCCGAGCTTCGGACAGACTTCTGCAGGAAATGCCTCCACAGATTCACGGCTGTAGCCCCTGGCCACCCAGACCGAGAGGGGTAGTGCCTCTGCAGTCACGCGGTTCTCAGTGGAGTCCATACGGGATTTCACCTCCGTATGAATGACAACCGTCTTGACTGTCTCCCAGGCATACCGTCCATCCGGCGCGGTCTCAGAAGCCTTTCGGAAGAAAGCTTGCTTCTGGTCTTGCGTCCATTTCTCTAGCGTCCCGGTGCCAACGTTCCGATACAGCATGCTCTGCAAGGTCAAGCACGTCCGGCACTGAAAGGTCTTGCCTTTCACTCTCCCGGGTGTGTCCGTGGGCAGGTCGCGCCTGCACGGCTTACACACCCGAGAGCTCGGCCCCTCCTGCGCCGGATTCTCCTCGACCATGGCTGCCATCAAGACGTCCAGCACGCTGCTGTCTGGAGCTAAGCGGAGACGCGTTCGAGCCAGAGCACGCTACAAAATCCTTGCTTTTTAAAAATTTCCTATGTATGGGGTCCGACATCGACCGACATCGACCGACATCGGCCTACGTTGCGCGTTCGACGAAGCCTAGACGCGGGCCTTATTTAGTTATGTAGGGGCCGACATGGTCCGACATGCGTAGAAACACAACATCGAAAACGGGGTCCGACATCGACCGACATCGACCGACATCGGGTCGTCTGAAAGTCCTCCTTTTCTGTAGTGTCTATATCTCTGAAAATATATTGTCCGTTTCGCTCCTACATATACTATACTCTCTCTATATTTATATTCTGTATTTATTTGTATGCGGCTGCGTACACCGCTCGGCTCGCACGGCTATAGCTCAATCCTTTTACACGCGCGCGTATCCGTGCTGCGGTCTTTGCCTGTCCGCATCAGCCAATGGTGATACGGATGGGTCGGCCGCCGTGCCTCCTCTGTTTCTTCTTCTTCGCTGCTGAGGGTGAGGAGCTGCTGCTGGGCGGACGTCCTCCGCGCTTCTTCTCCTTTTTCGCCGGTGGTGAAGAGCTGGAAGAAGTCGATGACTTTTTCTGCTGCTTCTTCTTTTTCTTGCCAGGCCAAGCGTTTGGCATTGGCGTCGCGTCAGGCCACTTGTGTTCAGCGCTCGGCTTGAACACCACCCGCGTCCCAGTGGTCCTTGGCCAGCTGCGCTTGGCTCTGGCACCAATCCCAAGCCCCTGTGCGGAGCCGGTCCTCCGGCCTCAGCCGAGACCACTGAGCCACACTGAGGCAGTAGACGTTGGAGCGCTGGTGTTGGCTCAAGCCGCTAGCATTGCTAGTGACCCATTGGTTGCATACACCGCAGCGCTGTCGCCCAGCTTGCGCCTTGCCTCCTAGCGACGAGGCCACCGACACAGCCCTGCCAGGAGGAGGTTTGTCTGGTGACTGTGGTCGGCGCTTGGCCTTCTCGCTCTGAGCAGGTCCCCCAGATGTGCGCGGATCTGTCCGAGACTTGTCGCGCGTCTTGTGGCGGTGACGATGCTCAGTGCGCTCCCTGTCGCGTCCCCTCTCCTTGCCCTCGCGGCTCTTCTCTTTCTTGACCTTCTCTTTCTGCGGGCGGTGCTCCTTCTCTTGGCGCTCCTTGTCTTTGCGGTCCTCTTCGGCCCTTGCCCGCAGCAAAGGCTTGTCCGGCGATGAAGACTTCTCAGACTCTGCTGAGGAGTCTCCTTCTCGCTCCGCTTCTTCTTCCTCTTCTTCCTGCGAGAGGAGGTCCTTGTCCTTCCGGGCCATTGGCGTACCTGGCGGCAGTGCGCGGCGGACGAGAGATATATATATATATATATGTGTGTGCATTTGTGCGTGTGTGCAGACAAGATATGTATATATATATATGTGCGCGCATCACCCCGCAGGTGAATTGTTCACTCACCACCACGCAGGTGGGACAGACACTCACCACCACGCAGGTGGGACAGATACTCACCACCACGCAGGTGG
>CAXAMN010000392.1:75168-102567 GCA_963970005.1 Durusdinium trenchii
GGTAGACACCGTGTCTAAACAGAAAATAATATCTCGCGCAATGTCACGAGTCTGCTGCAGCTTCGCCTCCTCGTGCAAGCGATGCAGGCATGGGGCCGCCACAAGCAGCATTTCTCTGAGAGCCGCGCGGGCCCCAGGTAAGAGATCTTCCACAGCCGCCAAGGGCTGTGGCGCTGTGCTCACGCCAACAAGGTCCGGACCTATTTCATATCCCTCATCCATGACCTTGCCGGCCGCAACGCGGAAAAGTAACAGAGGCTCAGTCGCCAACTGCTTGCCGCAGGTCTGTAGGATGCGCAAACAGAGGAGAGAGGTTACGCTCGTCTCTTCCTTCCCCCTCCGCACAACGTCCCAATGGATCTTGTGCTCCATCAACTCTAAATAGAGACTCCACTTCTCTCTGCACGTTTCCATCTCTATACGAACAGACCGCTTGAACCCAACCTTACGGAACGACATGTACAGACACATACGCGCACATACAATGCACAGACTTTTCCAAGGTACAAAACAATGCCACACGTCTCGCCGTATATATTTTTTCACTGACGCAGGTACGCAGTCCCCATTGAGAGCTTCTGCTCACGCTCAAAGTAGCTTTGCGCGGATCTTGAGCAGGTCATCCCTACCCTTTCCCTGCTTCACATAGGGAATCAGCTTCTCGCAGATCAACGCGTGGTTGGTCTGGTCTGTGGATCCTATAATCATCCGCCACTTCGAATCCTGAATATCCCAGTAGCGAATATAACTCTTGTCTCGGTAATATTCCGAACGACAAGATCCCCATGACTTTGCCTCGAAAGCAAAATTGGGCTTGTTTGCCTGCGGTGCAGCCTCCGCGCAAACCTTTGCAGGTTTGGCCATCGGCTTGGAGCTTGCCGGTCGCTTCATGCTTTTGCACTGCGCCGGACGCTTCATAGGACGCTCCTTCCCATCTGCGTCGGCCTCCTTCTGCCCGTCTCTCTTGTTCTTGCTCTGCAACGTCTCTGCGTTTGTGATGGCCTGGGATGTCTTCTCTTCGGAAGTGTGGCCAGTGATGGCAGACACCAACTTTTCCTCAGCCTCTTCGACCTGGTTGCCCTTCTCGGGTCGCTGGGCCTTGACCTCTTCGACCTTGTTGCCCTTCTCGGGTCCCAGAGAACTGGAAGCTCGTGGGGCCTTACCCTCTTCCTCTTCGGGTTTGTTCGCTTCGTTCCAAGGGCTGTCCATCAGAGCCTTCGCGGTCGCCACATGGGGAGTCCCACTCTCCAAAGCCCCTGCAGCCAGTCCACTGGTCAGGCCCTGAGCTCGTCCGGCCTGGCGCTGCGGTGCCCGCATGTTTTGCGGAAACAATTGCAGGTTGTGTAGGCCCTGCGGTGGCTGTTGCGCGTGTTGCAAAAGCTGCATTATAGCCATGCTCTGCGCAACCTGGTTCTGTGCAATCAAGTTGTTGCGAGGATTGTTCGGGTGCTCTGCGTGTCTCTGTCGCAGGCGCACCTGTGAAGCTTCTGCGGCCACAGCGTCCGCGCGAATCGGTCTCGACGCTGGGTCTGCTGGCCTCGTGCTCCCATGCGCGGCCTGGATCTCCTCTGGCAGATCTTCAAACCCGGCTGGCAAGCAAGGCAGTAGAGTGGTCGGATCCTTGTGCCACTTCTTCAACCTGGTGCATGTGCTGCGCCAGGTAGCTTTAAGCTCCTGTAGAAGCACATGAAGGGACCATGCCTGAGTGCCCTTGTCCCCTGACGCTTGGTCCACGCAGCTCACAACCGAAACCATGGCTGCGTATGTTTGCTCTGTGGGCAAACGAAGCTGCAGTCTCCGGTACAACACATCGCACAGATATGTGCACCTCTCTCGGTTAGAGTTGGTGGCTCCCAACCGTTGCCAGTCCTCTAAACTCAGAAACTCATCCAAGCGGACATAGTCTTGCTGCTGTCTCCTGCCCTGTTGCTCTGCCATCACTATATACAAAGTGTCTCAGTGACGATTCCTCCTTGAGCCCAAAAGCTTTCCAAAAATCCATCAAAACAAACAGTTCCTAACTCGTTGTAACTTCAACTAAGTAGTTGTAACTAAGATATATCTAAGTTATATGTTCTAAGTAACCAACCCTCTAATACTTATAACTAACTTATAAATACACTAACTAACTTATAAAATAATTTAACTTCTATAAGTATAACTAGAGTTAACCAACTTAAACCTTAACTTATCGAAGTTAAAACCTAAGTTATCGAATTACAAGTTCAGTTATCGAAGATATAACTTACCTATAAGTAACATAACTCATTTCCAGCCTAGCAGTAGCGCTGGCTCTCCGATCTGGCAGATCTACCCTGGCAGTAGCAGGTGTCTTTGGTGCTGGTAAAACTCGATCCCTGACTTTCCTCCTCGCCTGGCTGGCCCTTACCACTCACCTCAAGATTGCAGTAGCGCATAAAGAGAACCCGGCTGGTCGGGCAATCACCAAATTGCTCACTGCTTTTGACCTGGAGCCAGACCACCAGAGATATTTCATTCGGCCAGTTAGCAGAGAAGAGGCAGAAACTAACACAGCCTGCACTGCCTATGATCTGCGTGCAAGTGACGCGGCTCCATACATCCCCGGCTGCCATGTCGTTATTGTCACTACTGGGCTTGTCTGGGACCAAAAAGGTCAGACTCACTCCACACTCAACACTCATATGGGAATGTGGACTTGCTCATTAGTGAAGAAGGACCTCAAATCTGCCTTCGCGCCGACAGTTGCGCCTGTCAGGCTCTGCAGTGGCAACGAGTGCCGCTAATACACTCTTCGGCATTGCAATGGCGCCTAGGCGCGCTGTGATCTGACTGGCTGGCCAGAGGCAACGAATTGCTAAGGCAATCACTGCTCCAGTGTAGCTGCCTGCGCTAAAGCCATTCACCGTAAAGTGGGTCGGATCTTCCTGCTAGCCGGCCGAAGACACCCAAGCACTGGCAAGTAGGCAATAAGTCGAAGCGGCTGTAGCGAAAGTAGTTTCCACCAAAGACCACTGAGAAAGGTTTTCCTCTTGTGTCGCAACCTGATCTGTAACTCACTCTCAACTCGACTAAGGTGACTTGTGCGTGACCTGCACACACAGCGCCTCCACTCGTGCAAAAAAAGAAAGTTCATAAAGGCCTTGACTCGAATGGTGTGCAGCGTCGGCAACCTAACTTCCTTGAGACTCGTGCAGTGCGCGAAAGTGAATTCTTGGATTTCTTCAACTTTCGTGTTAGAAAGGTCAACTTGCTTGAGTAGGTGACAACTGTCACAAGCATGCGCGCCTATGACCTTAAAGCCTTGGGTGAGCGTCATTGTAATTCCTGTAAAGCTGAGACAGCCAAGGTCGATGGTTATCCATCTGATCTTAACCACACGGGCAGGGGAGGAAGCTCAGCTCATAGTTGACCTGCAAGAATATGATAGTCTTCGTGAATTTGAAAAATGCAGTGCTGGAACAGATTCCTGAACTTGGTACAAGCAGCACTTTTTGCTGCGAGCTGGACTTTGTCTGCCGTGATTCGCAACAGAAGTTGGTCGATCCCATCTGGCAGACCCTGAGGGACTTGCAATTGCTTTGCGGTGGTGAGCCCTTGTGCAGAGAAAGCTGAACATAAGGGGCAAATGCACGGAGAAACCAAAGCTCTTCGAGTCCCCTTTCGAGCCAGTGACAGAATCCACCCACAAGCGTTCTCGCATCTTGCAAGGGTACGGCATGTGCAAGTAGACGCAGGTTTTGGGACCATAGGAGAGTGTGCATGGCACCACTGCCAACACCTCCAAATTGTGCATCTAGACCACACTGTTCGTAGCCTGCAAGCACGTGTCTTTAGCCGCTGCCATGCACTGCGCAGAGTCCTTGCTCCGGGTTGCAGAGAATTTGGAGCACAAGTTTTTTTTCCACGAGTGCGGACGCCATGTGGGCGGAGTGCCCAGGTCATCATTGAAGGGAAGGAAACAACATGATGAGGGGAAAAGAACACAAGCAACCCCAAAACCAAACAAAGACACCAAACAAAAACCAGAACCAGGAACAAAAGCACCACCAAAGGCCAGAGGCCGCGCTACCTTCGAACAGGGAATACTGTCAGTGCTCCCAACGCTTACAGGGCCATGCACAGTCGCGTCGTTGCCAGGTGAACACCTCTTCCAAGCCAGTGCGTTGCCGCGCAACCGAATGCGACCTGCCATCTTTCATGCCTTTGGCAAGGCCAAAGTTGGGGCGCAGGTTGCTCTGCGAGAATTGGAGCAACAGGGTTGGGAAACGCTACCGATCGCTATACTCGGCATGCCCAATCTGCCACCAGCATGGGTAGTGGAGACTTGGAAACCAGTAGGTGGGTGTAAATTTACAGGCTACTTCTCAGGTGTAGCTGGGAATAGTGCTTTGCGCTTCTGCCTGCTACTTAAGTGGCGGGCGATTCGTCCGCGAGCGACCGAACTCTTTCCAGCACAACTGCAGGTGGACAGCCTTAGCTGTCTTCCGGCAGAGGATGGTGACGCAGACGTGGAGTCAGTCTCCACGCCTTCGTCTGACACTTCTGCCAGAAGAGCAGATCGACTCACTAAAGCAATCGAAAGAGACTTGACGCAGGGTAGTCAAGCACCAGACCCTAGTCCATGCACTCTCTGTCCGCAACAGCTGTCTCCTCCCCTCTTTGTGCCCTGGAGTCAAGTCGCCAAGCTACGAGGGATTATTGCAATCCACAAGGACATTGAAGCATGTCCGTATGAGCAACTGCAGGCTGCTCTGGCTCACCCCAAGTGTCTTGTCCCGGGAGAAAAAGAGCAGTTTTTACAAGCCAATAATGACTTGCTCAGTCAACTCCAAGGCTCGTTTATGCCTTTGGAAGGTATCGCGCCACAAGTGTTTGAAGCTATCTACCAGTGTCAGCAAGGTGAAATACTATGGGTCACTGTCCTGTGGATGATTGCGCAGCTCAATGAGTACTGGATTGGTCATAACTTCCCACCATTACCCTCAGTATTTCAGATCAATTGCGGTGGTCTTGGGGGAGGAGCCCTGGAAGGGGATGTCCCCCCGCACTTCCATTGCATGTGTCCGCCTGTGGGGGAAAGTCAAGTCTACGGGCCGTCTCTCTCCCCCGCAGATGTCCTTGACGATCAGGAATGGGGGGTTGCCTATGGTTGGTCGACCGGAGTACACGAAGTCGCTACCCTATTTGCACTCACGCATAACCCTTGCCAAAAATGGGAAGACCTTGGGTATGGCAAGGCAGCCCTCCTGTATCAACGTACGCAGCACGTGCTAAAAGCTGCGAGGCTACTCCCAGCTCACAGACGGCTGCCACACCAGGCCTTTCTCAGTGGTCTTTGGTGGAAGCTACTTTCGTTGCAGCCGCTGCGACTTATTGCCTACTTGCCAGTGCTTGGGTGTCTTCGGCCGGCTAAGCAGGAAGATCCCACCCACTTTACGGTAAATGGCTTTAGCGCAGGCAGCTACACTGGAGCAGTGATTGCCTTAGCAATTCGTTGCCTCTGGCCAGCCAGTCAGCTCACAGCACGCCTCGGCGCCATTGCAATGCCGAAGAGTGTGTTAGCGGCACTTGTTGCCACTGCAGAGCCTGACAGGCGCAACTACTATCTTGTCCATGCTGCTGAAGATTGCTTGTGCGACTGGAAGCCGACAGATAATGAACTTGACATGTTGCAACGATCCCTACACATCACGTATGTAGCAGACTCCGCAAGGTGGATGGGCAAGCATAAACACTGTTACTGGCACTGGCTGCAGTGCCAGCTTCCTACAGGCAAAGTCAGTCTCACTGATCTGAAGCTCACACACCCTGATGTTGTTCCTCGCCGTGATCGAATCGCTGCGCCCATGCGTTTGGCCTCCTGGGTTCGCTTTGAAACGGTAATGACAAGCGATGATTGGGAAGGAGCTATTAGCCTGTTGGTGTCCAACCTCCACCGACCTGACCAAGAATTGCTCGTGTTGTTACAAAGCTGCGTGGCAGGACAGCAAATTGCCTCCATGGAAGAAGCGCAGGCACTCCTGCTCAAAAACTTTCGGGTCGGCAAAGGCAATCCAAGTGCGTGTGCCCAATGGCTGACGGAGATGGCTCGAGACCTCTTGGCACCGATCCCGTTCCGAGAAGTGTTTGTCATTCTAGCCCTGTTTCTCCCGCAGCTTACTTTTGTCGAAGAAGCCACCACAAGACAAGAACTGTGGAGTAGTCCCACTGTTCGTAAGTTTGGCCTCGTCGTAGATATTACACCAACAGCTACCGGGTTGCAGGGCATGCATGAATACCGCATAGCCTTTCCTTCGTGGTCACAAACGGCTATCTTCTGCCCAGCGCACTTCCAGAGCTGTAATTTTGACCAACTAGCAAGCAGCCCTTCAAGTACGGTCCACGTGGGCTCGCAGGCAGGGAAGGCCTATCGGCTTGTTCTGGAGGAGCACGGCAAGTGCTATTCAGTCTTAGCACTGCTGCTTGGCTTTGTGTCTCCCTCTCGTAAACGAAAAGGGGAGGAATCACCAAGTGAGAAGCTCCGGCGATTGAGCAGCCCTCGGCACTGGGATGTTGCCTTAGTACCGTTCCCGAAGATTTTGTGCCGCTGCCCACGCCAACCGAAACCGGACTCGCGTGTCCAGCCCCATGGGCCTTCCCACCTAGCCTACGGGTGCTGGAATCTAGAGCAAACAAATTCCGCGTGTTGGCCATGGCGGAAGCAGGAGACACGGTCACTGCTGACCACCTGCTGCAAATGGCCAGCCTAGCAGCAGAGCACAAACCCACTGTGCTGGGTATCCCCGGCCAAGTGCCCATTCCGTATCAACTTGAATGCACAGTAGTCCTATTGCAGAGTTTGCATGCCCTCTTCCAGCTGCTGACCACAGGCAGTACGTTACAGCACTGTCCTCAAGCGGCTGGTTTTGCCGTCGCCCTAGGCACAGCCGCCCGGCAAGACAATTGTCACATCGTGTCGATGGCCTCCAGCCTCGCGCTGGCCCTCCGATCTGGCAGATCTACCCTGGCAGTAGCAGGTGTCTTTGGTGCAGGCAAAACCCGATCCCTGACCTTCCTTCTCGCCTGGCTGGCTCTTACCACTCACCTCAAGATTGCAGTCGTGCACAAAGAGAATCCAGCTGGTCGGGCAATCACAAAGTTGCTAACTGCCTTTGACCTTGAGCCAGACCATCAGCGATATTTCATACGGCCAGTTAGCCGAGAAGAGGCAGAAACCAACACAGCATGCACTACCTACGACCTGCGGGCAAGCGACGCGGCTTCCTATATCCCTGGCTGCCATGTAGTTATTGCCACTACGGGGCTGGTCTGGGACCAAAAAGGACAGACCCACTCCACACTCAACACCCATGTGGAGAATGTGGACCTGCTCATCATCAAATCTGCCTTCGCGCCTACAGTCCCCCGACAACCTTTCTTTCGATTGCTGCTTGGTGATCCCAAACAGAGCCCTGGTGGAGTAGCTGATGGACAGAGAGCCCATCGCACTTTTTTTTTCACGAGTACGGACGCCGTGTGGGCATGGTGCCCAGGTCATCGTTGAAGGGAGGGAAGAACAGTCTGATGGTGGAGAAAAGAACAAGGACAACCAAAACAACCCAAAACCAAACAAACCACAGCCCGCAGGCCGAGTCTCCACCATCATGTAGTCTTTCCTCTGTGCTAGGTGAAACAAGTGAAACGAAAACTAATGACTAGCAATGGGCCTGAATTCACGAACGAAAAGCATGTCGGCGCAGGTCTGTGCTCTAGCAAAGTCTCCAAAAAGGCTTCAAATGGACTTTACTTCATGATTACTAGTGACCAGCGGCCACACCACGGTGCGGCAAAATCATGGTCACGATGCAGGTCAGGAGTATCGCAATGCTCCAGCGCCGGTTGCGTCCATGTCAAAATGGAGTAGCGTAGCTATGCTGCATGCCGTGGAAAAGACCTTTCTTGTAGCACAACCCGTGCAACTGGTTGCACTTACAAGTCCAGAGGCATGTTACCAGGCGGTGATCGAACAGTGGCGGCCATAGCAAACGACGAAAGCCTGCAGGTAAGGGTGCGAAGGGGCACACCCCCCCGAAGGGAGGTCAACTCAGCACCCTTCGGCACACAAAGGTGCCAAAAACAAAAAAGGGGTGTCTCCTAAATCCGTGAAGTGCTGCGTCATTGCAAAAAGTGATCTGCTGCGTGCAAGGCCCGTGTGAAACAGGTGAAACTTTGGACTATCCTAGCATGGTATCTGTACCTCTTTGTACAAAATTGGAAATGTCGGACATCAACAAAGGGAACTAAGGTTCCCCCTGGGCATCCTCCATTGCCACTCTCTACCACCCGCCTGTTAGGAACGAGGAGCTAAGGCTCTCATTCCTATTGGCTCACAGCGTTGCGAATGGCGAAAAGAGGTCGGTGATCCTACTTAGTGCTTGCCGTGACTTGCTGGCGGTGTGCTTATCCACCATTCCAGCTGCGAACACATTGCTGATCTTTGCAGGTCTGGGGAGTCTTCTTCCCTTTGATCACTGGCATCTGTCGACAGCTTTCGGCGCTGCCTAGACTAGACGGGTCGCCCACTTTTGTCAAGTACTCATTTCCTTCGCTATGTGTTATTTTTCCCTTGCTTGCACCTTGCTCAAAAGTGCGTGCTGCCTGCAAGAGCGCATAGCGCCATGGTACTCAGGGATGGAACCTCCTATGGAAGGGTACTCTGAAGAAAGGCTTGTTTTGCGATGATCCTCAGCTCCCCTATAAAATTTGGCCTTGTATGGCTTCTGGCCTACCTGGACTCGCGCTAAGGCGTGCGCCCAGACTCTTAATGAGTAACTGTGAGACCGCGATAGTTGTGGCCAGAAAGGCTTGTTTTCATCCAAGACCAGGGGTATATCCCATGTCCGGGATCATATGCAGCCAGGGTGGCCATCTCATAGCAGGACAAATGGCGAAAGCATTTTCTTCAGCATAGACTCCTCGCCATTTGTGCCTTCCTGGCATTTTGGCAAGCCTCTTAAAAACAGTGCAATCCAAGAAAGCCCTACTTCCAATGTATCTTAGTGAGGGCGGGATGGCAAGCTCAACTAGGGCTGCACAGTTCATAAAGGCTTTGACTCGAATTGTATGGAGAGTAGTCGGAAGGAGGACTTCTCTGAGGCTAGTGCAGTGCACAAAGGTGAATTCCGGAATTTCCTCCACATTGGTGTTGCAAAGGTCTACACTCTTGAGCAATCGGCAACTGTCGCACGCATGCGCTCCAATAGCTACAAAATGCTTTGCGAGAGCGAGTGCGGTGATTCCCGTAGAGCTAAGACAGCCCGGCGCTAGCTCACTGGTCCTAGCTTGCAGTGCTGACCCTCTGGGGGATGGAAGCTCACTCAAGGTAAACTCGGCAAGGTTAATACACCCTTGGAAGAGGTATTGCCCAAACTTGGCTTCGCTGTTGAACATATTTGCAACCCCTTCCGATGCATACACCCATTGCAAGGAACAGCATTCCGCAAAGGCTTTGTATCCAAAATCTCGACAACCCGGAGCCAAGACACTGTTTAGTAGTTTGCAGTCACGGAAGACGTTATCGGAAATGCCTACAACAGTGGCCGGCAGTTTGACAATGCGGAGCTGTCGGCAATTTTGCCAAGCCTCTGCTCCAATGAGCCTGATGCCTGACTCTACACTGACGTGTCTCAGACGTGGAACCCCTGCAAAGGCCCCTTCTGGGACGATTTCTTCTGGGTTCATAGGGACATGAACGGCTAGCGGAATGTGATGGATAGGGCAACCCTCAAGTTGTTCTTGAGATGGCAGGATAACACTGCAGTTCTTGAAGACAATGGTGCATGCCATGCCTTGCTGTAGCTTGTCCCAGATTGGGTCCTCTAGGTATGTCTGTGTGGCAGTTTGTAGAAAGTCGATGGAGCACCCAAACACTTTGAGATCAGTAACAGAGGCCAGATAGTCCATGACCTGGTCCTCTAGATCCTCAAATCGGTCAAACTTTGCAACACTGAGAGAGACCTTAAAAGTCACCCCCGAAAGCGTGGTCAGCATCAGGGAGCATTCCATGACCGGCTCCATTTCAGGGGGAGTGCTAATCATGGATGAATCGTCAAGCTCCATGTGCGGCAAGCTATTCGCAATTATTGTTTGAGCCAAAAGTGTCTGAGTCTGCTCATGGGCTGTTCCTAAGGCCAGGGATGTTTCCTGAAGACAGATGCTAAGGCACCCACCTTGAGCCTCTCATGGACTGGCATGATATTAGGAGTACTCGTGGCATAGCTCCTCGTCAAAAGCGTCCGAATCGGGTCCTTCCGCAAAAAGCACCTCCACCCACAGGGGTTTTTCAAATTTGTCACACATAAAGAAGGCATTGTGCTCTGCCTGCACCCACTGTTCAATGTCACCCCAATCCAGGGGGGTAAATCGTTGCAGTTGCTCACACCCGCAGAATGCACGGTTGCCTATGTCACTGAGCTCCGTCGGGATGACAACTTCTTGCAGTACAACACAATTAAGGAAAACTTCTTTGCCAATTTGCGTGAGTCGTGGCGGAAGCCATATACAATTTAAGGCTACACAGTGGGCAAATGTGGCAGAGAGTAGGGCTGTGATGTCTGTGCCCATGAGGTTGACCTCCACAAGTCTTTTGCAATTTTCACAGGCCCGCGGCCCGATATTGTGGAAGTCACTCGGCAAACAGAGCTGTTCAATGCCTGCACCACAAAATGCACCTTCAGGCAGCGCTCGAGGTTTGTTAGTATGGTCCATGTCAAAGGTGATGGTTGTAAGCGTGAGGCAACTCTCGAATGCATATTTGCCTAGCTGTGCACCTGGTGCCAGGACGTTGCTGTCCTCTGTTTCGTGACTGACCCCAACTCGACCTAGGGAGCAGCACTCCGCAAACACCCTTCGGCTGTATTGGACACACCCCGGGGCAGCCACCTCTCGCAGCACATAGCACCCCTGGAAAGCCCCTTCCGCCAGACTTATGACCAAGGGTGGAAGCTTGACAATTTGCAGTTGTTGACAACTCTGCCAGGCCGCGAATCCTACATGTTGAATGCCCATTGCCACTTCTACGCGCCGGAGCGAGGGTGCAGCATAAAAGGCTCTGTCAGCAATTTCCCCACGCGGGTTGGCCGGGACACGTACAGCTTTGGGGTAGCTTTCCTTGCCGTCTTCCTGGAACTGCCAGATGGAATGTCCGTCTACCATGCAGGGACGAACTACAATTTGTAGTTGCGGTCGTTGCAGGAGCGCCGTGCGGAATGCCTCTGGCAGGGGTTGCTGCGTGTGAAGATCGAGCAAATCCAATTCACAGCCGAAGACATCTAAACTAGAGACTGTCGGCAGAAAGCAAAGAATGTCGTCTTCCAGCTCTGCCACATCCTCATAATGGGAGAGGTCTGCTTGCATTGCATATTCCGTACCTGCTATTGTAACCAACTCGAGGTTGACTTCATAACGGTCTTGGTGAGGCGGCATTGTCGCGTAGGCGGTAGTCCGAGCGTGTTTGCTCGATTTGCTTGAGCCAAACACCTGAGATAACGGATATGTAGCCATTGCGAAAACTATGATGACAATTAGGCCACAAGAAAGAGGGTGGCTAAGGCCACCCACCTCTTGGAGAAGGTCGAGCAACGAGGAGACGGTTGCTGCGCGGGAGAACCCCTACTGTCGACTACCCTACTGCCACCACCCATAGGACCACCCATAGGGCGAAGGCGATGGGGGAGGCCTATTGTGCCAGGAAGACCCTGCTGCAGACGAGGAGCTTCCCGCTCCTGGAGGGGGGACAGTTCGGCGAGCTTTATTACTTGGGTCGGAGGCTTCTTGACTGTAGCCCATGTGGTCCCGAAGCGCCTGCTTGTGGCCCGCGAGTTGAAGTCTAAAGTTGGAGTTCCCAGTGAGCCATGTACAGAGCTGATCCCATCGATCTCCGGAGTAGAGATATGGGCCATATTGGTTGTATGGGCGATCTAGAAGATGAAGCAAGGAGCACGCTGCCTCACAGAACGGGGAATCCCCAAGCAGCAGTCCCACGTCGCACTCCTCTGAGTCCCCTATCAAACGAAGACCGGGGTCTAAGACCAGTGCAGGAAGAGCTCAGTCCAAGAAGTTGCGAAAATCACTTGCTCCAGCACCCAGGCAACAGCTCGGTAGCATCCCCGAGCACGAGCAACCGCCGGCCACGCTGGCAGACCTGGCCAGTCGGAATGCTCAAAGGAGGAGGCTCCAGTTTGCAGGAATCCGGAGACACCACCTGACCATCCTGGAGCGACGCAAGAGAGCTTACACACCATCACAGAAATTGACCTTGCCAGTGATCAAGAGCAAGCAGAACGCGGAGGCACTGCTGCCACTGATCTCCAACTGGAATCAGAGCAGAGAGCCATGCAGACTCTACACGACTATGAACATGGCTCGAACGGCCGGACAAAGTGTGCCGCTCCCCTCATTACAGACCTACAGTGACCTGCCTCGGGAATGGCCGATGGCGAGACTTGCAATTTCCAACAAGCAAATTAACCGCCTCGTCCGTACATTTCTCTGGAGGCGGGCAACAGAGCAAGCACTCCATGGCTCCTCCTTTATGGACATTCCTGATGAAATCAACCAAGCCTACATCGGGGATCTTCTCCGCATCAGCGAAGCCTTTGCTGCTCCCCTGTCCAACCTCTTCGCATTCGTGAAGGGAGGACACCCAGCATGCCCATTCATCGCACAAACAACTCGCCCTTATGCAAACCCCCGTTTCTGGCAGTATGGCCTACTAGCCTTCATCGCAAGGTGCTGCTCCTTTGACAATCAACACAGACACCAGGGTACGGGAACAGCCCAAGTAGTGAGGCGAAACCACAGCAAACAAAGAAAAAAGATGTCGATGCCCTTACCTTTATGCAAACTGTCATCATGTCCTTTGTTAGGGGAATGGAGCATGGCGAGCAGACGCACCAATGACCTCTTTGTCTATCTTCCAGTACAGATCCTGCCTGACCTGGTTGTAGCCATGGAGCGGCAGGGTTCACGCCCGCAGAGGTGAAAAAGGGGGCTGCGGCCACCGACCCAAAGAAGAAGGAGCTGAAGACAACCCTCTGCTCGTGGTGGGAGTGCACACAAAAGAAATTGCCTACGACCGACACCCCCGAATGCCGGATACTTCCTGGGCCGAAAGAGCTTGCTCTAGTGGTGCCCTTGACCCGTCTTTCGGACAAGCCTTCTCGTTTCCTTTCCTTCTGCAGCTGAGGCTGCGCATCGAAGTCCCCTTGTAGAGGGACTTGTCGACTGCCAGACACCCCGCTGCAGACTTGCCTGCAGAAGAAGGATGAGGACATGGCAGCAGAACCCAACTGCGCTTTTGCCAACGGATACGGACGCTTCGGCATTGGCTACTCTAGGCCAGCAACGGCGCTTGGCAATTTTGAGCAAGGGAACCATCCATGCAGAAGGTACAGTTGTCGCTCAATGGCTGACCTCCGGGCTACGAATTGCCATGTTCCGCACAGGGTGGAATCTGCTGTCTCCCCGCTTTATGTTGACCAAAGTTCCTTGTGCTGTCCTCACTACCTACTACTGCCATGGATATCCTCTTACTCCTAAAATGGAAGATCGCCCATAAAACCAATATGGCCCATCCCTCTACTCGGAAGGCCGATGGGATCAGCTCTGCACTTGGCTCACTGGAAATTCCAAGTTTCGAAGTCAGCTCGCAGGCCACAAGCAGGCGCTTAGGGATCACATGGGCTACAGTCAGGAAGCCACTGACCCAAGTAACAAAGCTCGCCGTACTGCCCCTCCTCCAGGAGCGGCAAGCTCCTCGTCTGCAGCAGGGTCTTCCTATCACAGCAGGCCTCCCCCACCACCCACGCCTCATGGGTGGTGGCAGTAGGGCGGTCTCCAGTGAGAGTCTCCCTGCACAGTGACCGTTGCCTAGTAACTGGACCTCCCCCATGAAATGGGTGGCCTTAGCCACCCTAATTCGTGTGGTCTAGCAGTCATCATGATTTTCGCACCGACGACATATCCGTTACCTCTGGGTTTGTTGGGTTTCGGCTCAAGCAACTCGAGCATAAACGCGCGGACTGCCGCCTACGCGACAATGCCGCCTAACAAGACCGTCATGAGGTCAGTCTTGACTTGGTCACGATAGCAGGCACGGAGTATACTATGCAAGCAAATCTCACCCAGTACGAGGATGTGGCAGAGCTGGAAGATGACATTCTCTGCTTTCTGCCGACAGTTTCTGATTTGGATGTCTTCGGCTGTGAATTAGATTTGCTCGACCTTCACACGCAGCAACCCTTGCCAGAAGCATTTCGCACAGCGCTCCTGCAACGGCCGCAACTACAAATTGTAGTTCGTCCCTGCATGGTTGAAGGACACTCCATCTGGCAGTTCCAAGAGGACGGAAGGGAAAGCTACCCCAAAGCTGTACGTGTCCCGGCTAACCGACGTGAAGAAATTGCTGACAGAGCCTTCTGTGCTGCACCCGTGCTCCGGCATGTAGAAGTGGCAATGGGCATCCAACATGTAGGCATTGCGGCCTGGCAGAGTTGCCAGCTACTGCAAATTGTCAAGCTCTCACCCTCGGTCACAAGCCTTGCAGAAGGGACCTTCCAGCACTCCGCAAACACTCTTCAACTGAACTGGACACACCCCGGAGCAGCCACCTCTCTCAGTACACTCAGTACACAGCAGCACCAGGGGCGCAGTTAGGCAAACATGCATTTGAGAGTTGCCTTACGCTTGACCACACCAATAAACCCCGAGCGCTGCCTGAAGGTGCATTTTTTGTGGAGCAGGCATTGAACAGCTCTGTTTTGCCAAGTAACTTTCACAATATCGGGCCGAGGGCCTGTGAAAACTGCAAAGGTCAACCTTCTGGGCACGGAAATCACAGCCCTACTCTCCTCCACCTTTGCCCACTGTGCAGCCTTGCATTGCACATGGCCACCACCAAGACTCACAAATAGGCAGGCCAAAGCCGACGAAAGCCTGCAGGTGAGGGTGCGAAAGGCTCACCCCCCCAAAGGGAGGCAGAGCACAATGCTTTCTTCATGTGTGATAAATTTGAAAAACCCCGGTGGATGGAGCTCCTCTCTGCTGATGGGCCCGATTCGGACGCCTTTGATAAAGAGTTAAACCAAGAGTACTCCTAACAACAAGTCAGTCCACAAGAGGTTCAAGGTGGGTGCCTCAGCATCTGTCTTCAGGAAACATCCCTGGCCCCAGAAACAGTCCATGAGCAGAGTCAGAAGCTTTTGGCTCAAACAGTAAAAGCAAATGGACAGCATTCATGGAGCTCGACGACTCATCCAGGCTTAGTACCCCCCCTGAAATGGAGCCGGTCATGGACTGCTCCTTCGTACTGACTACGCTCTCGGGGGTGACTGTCAAGGTTTCCCTCAGTGTGGCAAAGTTTGATTGATTTGAGGACCTAGAGGATCAGGTTATGGACTATCTAGCCTCAGTCACTGACCTCAAAGTGTTTGGGTGCTCCATCGACTTTTTGCAAGCTGCCACACAGACATACCTTAAGGACCCAAATCTGGGACAGGCTACAGCAAGGCATGGCAAACACCGTTGTTTTTAAGGACAGCAGTGTCACCTTGTCATCACAGGAACAACTCGACGGTTGCCCTATCATCAGGTTCCGCTTGCCGTTCATGTCTTGATGAACCTGGAGGAAATCGTCCCAGAAGGGGCCTTTGCGGGGGTTCCGCGTTTGCGGCATGTCAGTGTTGAGTCAGGCATCAGGCTCATTGGAGCAGAGGCCTGGCAAAATTGCCAACAACTTCGCATTGTCAAACTGCCGGCCACAGTGGTAGGCATATCCGATAACGCCTTTCGTGACTGCAAGCAACTAAACAGTGTCTCGGCTCCTGGTTGCCGAGAGTTTGGATACAAGGCTTTCGCGGAATGCTGTTCCTTACAATGGGTGTGTGCATCTGAAGGGGTTGCAAATAAATTCAATAACGAAGCTAAGTTCGGGCAACACCTCTTTCAAGGGTGCATCAACCTTGCTGCGGTTTGTGTGAGATTGCATCCCCCCGAGGGTCAACACTGCAAGCTAGGACCAACGAGCTGGCACCGGGCTGTCTTAGCTCTACGGGCATTGCTGCACTCGCTCTTCCAAGCATTTTACTGCTATTGGAGCGCATGCGTGTGACAGTTGCCGTTTGCTTAAGAGTGTAGACCTTTGCAACACCACTGTTGAAGAAATTCCGGAATTCACCTTTGTGAACTGCACAAGCCTCAGAGAAGTGCTCCTTCCGACCACTCTCCACACAATCCGAGTCAAAGCCTTCATGAACTGTGCAGCCCTAATTGAGCTTGCAATCCCGCCTTCGCTGATACATGGGAAGTGGGGTCTTTTTGGACTGCACTGCCTTGAAGAGGCTCGCCAAGATGCCAGGCAAGCACAAATGGCGAGGAGTCCATGCAGAAGAAAAAATGCTTTCGCCATTTGTCCCGATATGAGATGGCCACCCTGGCTACAAATGATCCCGGACATGGGATATACCTCAGGTCTGGGGTGAAGACGAGCCTCTCGGCCCATTAACATCCATCATGGGCGCGCGCCTTAGCTCGAGTCCAGAGTAGGCCAGAAGCCACAGCAGGCCAAACTCATGAATAGAGCTGAGGATCACGGCAAAAGCAGCCTTCCTTCAGCTTACCTCTCCACAGGAGGTGCCAACTCCCGCTCTGCATAACGCTTTGCGCCTTTGCAGGCAGTCCGCACTTTCGAGCAAAGAACAAGCAGAGGAAAAGCAACACATTGAAGGACATATGTCCTTGACCAAGGAGGGTGACTTGTCTAGCCCAAGCAACACTGAGAGCGGACGACAGATGCCAGAGAGCATTAGGAGAGGGCTCTCCAGACCTGCAAAAACCAGCAATACATTTGCTGCGGGAATGGTGGATAGACACACCGCTAACAAGCTACGGCAAAGGAAATGCGCAAACACTAAGTAGGACCCCTTTTCGCCATTCGCAATACAGTGAGCCAGTAGGAATGAGAGCCTTAGCTTCTCGTTCCCAACAGGCGGGTGGTAGAGTGTGGCAATGGAGGATGCCCAGGGGGACCTTAGTTCTCTCTGTTGACGTCCGACATTTCCAATTTGTACAAAGGGGTACAGATACCAGGCTAGCATAGGTCCTATGTTTCACCTGTTTCACACGGGCCCTGCACGCAACAGACCACTTTTCGCTATGCTGCGGCATTTCACAGAGTTAGGGGACACCCCGTTTTGGCACCTCCGGGTGCCGAAGGGTGCTGAGATGACCTCCCTCCGGGGGGGGATGCCTTTCGCACCCTTATCTGCAGGCTTTCGTCGTTCGCTATGACTGCTACCTTCTATATCACCAACTAGTATGCCACTGGACTTGCGAGTGCAACCAGTTGAATGGGTTGTGCCACAAGAAAGGCTCTTTCCACGGCGTGAAGCATAGCAACCATTGATCCTTTCAACATGGATACAATCGACGAAGGAGCTTAGCCATGCTCCTGACCTGCATCGTGACCAGGTTTTTGCCACACTGTGCAGTGGCCGCTGGTCACTAGTAATTGGAAAGTAAAGTCCTTTTGAAGACTTTTGGAAGTTCTGCTAGAGCATAAACCCGCGCTGCCGTGCTCTTCGTTCGCGAATTCAGGCCCTTCGATAGAGAATAGTTCTCGTTTCACCTGTTTCACCTTAGTACAGAGGAAAGACTACAAGATGGTGGAGACTCGGCCTGTGGGCTCTGTTTTGTGTTGTTTGGTTTGTTGTTAGGTTGCTTTTGTCCTCTTCTCCACCATCTGATTGTTTTTCCTTTCCTTCAATGATGACCTGGGCACCATGCCCGCACGGCGTCCGTACTCGTGGAAAAATCATCTAAAAATGTTTCCTCTGTACCAGGGTGAGACATGTGAGAAAGACTGCGAACTAACTAGGGGCCTGAATTCACTATGAAAGTCGGGCGGCATGGTCGGCGCAAGAGCGGAGTGCAGCAAAGCCTATCAAAGGGGCTTCGCCCCACCCACCAAGCTGTGACCAAGGAGGCCACTGCATCGAATGGCAAAACGATGATCAGGTACAATGCAAGACTTGTATTGTTTATTGTCAGCCAGTCTGATCCTTGCCCAGGGGAGTCAGTGATTGCTCTGCCTAGCAAGCCATGGAAAAAGCCCATCTCGTTGCACAACCCTTTCAACTGATTGCACAACAGAGACGAGAGGCATATCAATTGTCAGGCAGTGGAGGCAGAGACAACGAAAGGGGTTTGCTGACGATGGTGATGCCATCCCCCCCGTAGGGAGGTCACCTTTGCACCCCTTAGCAGACAAGGAGTGCCATTGGGGTACTCTCTGTTTCAAAAAGAGAGAGCGACACTGAGTTGCAAAACGTCTCCTGTTGCATGCAAGGCCCGGGTGAGATAGGTGCATGGACCTATCCTAGCATGGTACTTGTGCCTCTTTGTACAGCAATGGTCATGGCGTGGTCGCTGCAAGGAGAACTAAGGTTCCCCCTGGCAACCTTCCATTACCATTCTCTACCACCCGCCTATAAGGAGCGAAAGCTAAGGCTCTCGTTCCTACAGGCTCACTGTACTGTAGTTACTGGGGCCGAAAGGATGGTTTAGCCTGAACTTTCTTGAGCTTGCCTAGCATAGGTAATCGAAGTGGCTGAGGAGCAATGCACCACTACTGTTGTTAAAGCGTTGTCAGCCTAGGGTGAGGCTTCTTGAAGGTCTTCTCTCCATTGGTCGTTGTCATTTGGCGGCAGAAATCGAAGCCACTTGGGCTTGTCTAGTTGCTCGCATTTGTCAAAAGCATTGGGCCGGGCATATGTACCTCGCCATGTCTTGCTTTTCCTCTTTTTCCAAAATGCTCGAAGCTGCGTACAGCCTGCAAAGGTACGCCGGGCAATGTAAAGCAGGGACGGTGGGGTGCAGACTTCTTGCAGCGAGGTGCACTTGAGAAAAGCTTCTTGCTCTATGATTCGTAAGTTTTGGGAAAGGCTGAGTACGGAGCATGAATGGCTAGTGCCCAGGTACGGAGCATGAATGGACATCCACTCCCTTGGCTTAGAGGCTGCGGGCACGAATGGCTAGTGCCGTGGTCAAGGGCACAAATTGCTTGGCGGGACTCGAGCGAAGGCTCGCGCCCATACTAGATAGACTGCGGTAAAACCACAGGCTGTTACATTTAGTCCGGGGCCGTTTAGGCTAGACCAGAGACATACCCTGTGTCCGGAATCATGTGCAGCCATGGTGGCCATCGCATGTTTGGGCAAATGGCAAAGGCGTTTTCTTCAGCATAAACCCCTCGCCATTTATGCCGGCCAGGCAACTTGACTAGCCTTTTGAAGGCAGTACAGTCTAAGAAAGCTCTGCTCGCTATGTACTTAAGTGAGGGTGGTATAGCAAGTTCTGGCAGGGCTGCACAATTCATAAAGGCCTTGACACGAATCGTGTGGAGTGTTTTCGGGAGACGAATTTCAATGAGGCTCGTACAGTGAACAAAGGTAAATTCCTGTATTTCCTCGATTTGTGTGTCCGAAAGGTCAACCTTCTTGAGCAGATGGCAGTTGTCACAAGCGTGTGCTCCGATGACTTCAAAACTCTGGGGTAACGCTAATGTAGCTATCCCTGTTGAGCTGAGGCAACCTAGAGCCAACTCCCTGGCAGTGGGCGGCAACAGCTCATCTGGGGAGGGACTCTCGTACAGACTAAATTCGGCAAGGTTGATACAGCCTCTGAAGAGATAATGCCCAAACTTGGTGCAGCTGCTAAACCGATTGGCGGTATCTTGAGTGGTATAGACCCACTGCAGTGAGCAACACTCATCAAAGGCTTTGTAGCCAAACTCTCGGCAACCAGGAGCAGTGACACTATTAAGCAGTTTACAGCTTCGAAATGCGTTGTCAGAGATGCTAACAACTGTGGGCGGCAGCTTGACAATTCGGAGCTGACGGCATGAGTGCCACGCTTCTGGGCCAATAAGGCGAATACCTGACTCTACGCTAGCATGACGTAGTCGCGGCACTCCTGCGAAAGCCCCTTCTGGGACAGCGCCTTCTGGGTTCATAGGGACATGGACTGCAAGCGGAACTTTGTCAATGGGATACCCGTCTAAAAGTTCCTGCGAGGGCAGGAATTCACTGCAATCCTTGAAAATGATGCAGTATTCCTTACTCTGTTGCAGTCTGTCCCAAATCGGGTCTTCCAAATAAGTCTGTGTGGTCAAGTGCAATGTCCCAAATCGGGTCTTCCAAATAAGTCTGTGTGGTCAAGTGCAAAAATTCGATCGAGCATCCAAACACTTTGAGGTCAGTCACGGAAATGAGGTAATCCATAACATGATCCTCCAAGTCCGCAAAACGGTCGAATTTGGCAATGCTGAGAGACATTGAGCGTCACTCCCGACAGGGTAGTTAGTACTAAGCAACACTCCATCACAGGCTCTCTCTCCAGGGGGGTGCTGGCTCCAGAAGATTCGGCAGGCTCCATGGAGGGTGTCAGAGCAGCCAACTGCGTGTCGTTAAGTTGATATTACTTTACTGTGCTGTTGCTTTGTGATAAGTCCTAACTTTCTGAGCCAGAGGGCAGCACGACGGACAGATGCCTACCAGGACTGGTGCTAAGGCACCCCGCCTTGGTGACTTGATGAAATGCCTAACAGTCATGGAAATTCTGTATAAAGCTCTTCATCAAATGCATCCGAGTCCGGTCCTTCGGTGGGTAGCAGCTCCACCCATGACGGCTGCTCAAAATTATCACATAGCATAAAAGCATTGTGCTCTGCTTGTACATGTTGGTCATTCTCCCCCAGGTCAAGGAGAGTGAAAACTCTTAGCTGCTCACACCCACAAAATGCACGGATGCCGATTTCCTGGAGCTCGGTCGGAATGACCACTTCCTGGAGCGCTATGCAGCTGAGGAAAGCTTCCTTACCGATTTGCGTTAAGCGTGGCGGCAGCCAAATATTAGTCATGGCCACGCAGTGAGCGAAGGTGGATGTGAGGAGGGCCGTGATATTTGTGCTCATAAGGTTGACTTCTACCAGTCGCTTGCAGTTTTCACAAGCCCGGGGGCCGATGTTGTGAAAGTCGCTTGGAAGGCAGAGTGTTTCCAGACCCGACCCGCAGAATGCTCCCTCTGGCAGCACTCTTGCTTTATTGGTTTGGTCCATTGCAAAGGTGATGGATGCAAGCGTGAGACAGCTCTCGAAAACGTATCGGCCCAACTGCGCTCCTGGCGCCAGGACATTGTCATCATTTGCTGCTTGGCTAACACCAATTCTACTGAGAGAGCAGCACTCCGCAAACACTCTTCGACTGAATTGGACACAGCCTGGGGCCACTACTTCTCGAAGGGCATAGCAGCCTTGAAAAGCTCCATCTTCCAAACTCAAGACTGAGGAGGGGAGCTTGACGATCTGCAATTGCTGACTCCCCTGCCAGGCCGCAAATCCTACATGCTGGATTCCTTCAGCAATCTCCACATGCCGGAGCATAGGTGCTGCATAGAAAGCCCTGTCAGCAATTTCTCTACGCGGATTGATAGGGACTCGAACTGCTTTGGGGTAGTTCTCGTTCTCACCTTCTTGGAATTGCCAAATTGAGTGGCCTTCTACCATACATGGCCGAACCACAATCTGCAGTTTCCTTTGTTGCATTAGTGCTGTGTGGAAGGCTGCAGGCAAGGGTAGCTGGGTGGCAAAGTCGATAAGCTCAACCTCACAGCCAAAAACATCAATATCAGACACGGTTGGTAGGAAGCAAAGTATATCGTCTTCCAGTTGCATCATGTCTTCATAGTGAGTGACGTTAGTTTGCATAGTATATTCCGTTCCTGCCATCGTCACAAGATCGATGCAGACTTCATATTGGTCTTGCTCCGTCGGCATCTTCTCTGCAGACGGCAGTTCTAGCTTGTATACTTGACTGCGGCAGCAAGCAGATGGTGATTGCAAACATTGCTGGAAGTAACAGAAAAAAGATGGCTAAGGCCACCCCTTTCAGGAGGAAAATCACCCTGTGCAGGAGCTGCAGTTGCGGATTTGGGCAGCTACCTTAGGTCCCTCACTGCCACCACCAGTGCGGGGGGTGCGGTAGGGGAGGCTGACTGCGATTGGGCGGGTGAGCAGCCGACGAGGAGCTGCTACTTTCGGGGGGAGGAATCGTGCGCCGGGATTTATTGCGCGCCCCTGAGTCGTCTCGTCCCGCTCCCTGTTGTCTTCGAAGCTCCTGTTTATAGCGTGCCAGGTTCTTTCGGAGCATGGGGTCACCAGACAACCATGTGAGAAGTTCGTCCCAGCGGTCCTGTGTGTAAACTATCGGACCATACTGGTGGTATGGGCGATCTTCTTCTTGTACTTGAGGGTAGCCTTGGGAGTAGTAGCGTTTGAGTAGCTCCCCCGGGAGCCTGGTCAGTCCATATCGGGGAGAGAGCAGGTTCCACCCTACTCTGGCCATGGCCACCTTTAGTCCAGAGGTCAGCCAGTAAGCAACGGCAGTGCTTTCTGTCTGGATGCTGCCCTGCTCAAAGTTGCCTAGCGCTGTGGCTAGCCGAGTGTAACGGATGACAAACCGTCCAAACCCTCGTGCAAAGGCGTAAGTAGGTTCCGCGACTGTGTCTTCTTCTTCAGTTGCTACTTCTGCTTCGACTTCCGGCAGGTCGACGCCTCCCACTGGCACTGTGTATCCGACTCTTCCACCTGGGAGTCTGGTGAGAGGTGTTTGCCCTCTGCAACATTTCGCCATAGCGGGACTTCAATACGCAACTTCAATTGCAGAAGGGATGGGAAGGACATAGCTTGTCCCAGCGACGGGTCAATGGCCCCACAGGTATATGCCCTCGCCGCCCAAGACGTGTCCGGCATGCGGGGGTAGCGGTCATATGTGATTTCCTTGTTATACACCCCTACCACCAGGAGGGGATTATCTTCCTCCCCTTGCTTGCGGGGTCGGTAGCCGCAGCCACCCTTCACTTCCACCGACGCAAAGCGTTGCTGCTCCATGGCTGTGACGAGGGCTGGAACCAGCTGCACTGGAAAATAGACAAAGAGATCATTGATGGGCAGCGTTTGTTCTCCATACTCCATTCCTCGCGCAAACGACATGACGACAGTCTGCATAAAGGTGAGCGCATCCACATCCTTTTCACAAGATTTGTCCTGTTTGGGCAGGACTGCCTTTGCTGCGCTTGCCATTTGACTCCTGTGTTGATTATTATGGGCACAGCGCCTGGAGACAAAGGCAAATAGGCCGTACTGCCAGAAAAGGGGGTTCGCATAGAGCGCTAACTGATTTTGGGGTATGAAGGGGCGCAATTTGTGTGCTTGCTTGGCAAAAGCAAACAGGTTAGACAGGGGTGCAGCAAATGCCTCACTGATGCGGCGCAGGTCCTCGATATAGTCTCGGTTAATTTCTTCTGGGATATTCCCAAAGGGAGTGCCCCGGAGTGCGCTTTCTGCCACCCTTCGCCAGAGGAAAGTCCGGACTAATCGGTTAACTTGCTTGTTGGAGATGCACAACCTTGCCATGGGCCATTCGCGCGGGAGGTCGCTGTACAGCTGTAGCGAGGGTAGTGTTATTTCTTTCACGTCAGCATCCGCAGCTGTACCGAGGGCTACCTGGAGTGCATGTAGTGCCTGTATGGCTCTCTGCTCTGCTTCTAACTGTATATCAGTGGCAGCAGTGCATCCTCTTTCTACATTCTTTTGGCTATTGTCGAGGTCTATTTCTGTAATGGCTTGGGGGTGTTTCCGTGCATCTTCCGGCTGTTCGGATGGCGAAGCCGGGTCCTTACTGACTGGGGACTCTTGCATGTGGTCAGCCGAGTCAGCAAGGTCCTCCAGCGTGGCCGTCTGTTGACCATGCTCTGGCCTGCAACATGGGCCACATCTTCCAGGAGGCACGACAGAGCATGGGCTTGTCTACGGCTATGCGGTCGATGAAATGCCTACGCCGGAGTGGCTTGTCATCACAGACGGGCAAGAACCCGGATATTGGAGGCTACTCCATCACAGCACTGGCCGTGGACAGAGGTGCAGTGTAGGCAATTCCCAACGATATCAACCATCCATGAATGCGGTGGAGCAGCGTACGGCACAGGATTACACCTTTGAAGCCTTGCATCGTATTTACTTTTATGATGCGTGGAGAACACAGCCGGTGCTTGGCGCCCCAGAGTCCGACCTAGTCCTGCCGCCACATCCTGGCCTCTTGACACAAGGCTGTTACTGGCCGCCGCGGAATACAGAGGAGGAGATCCTCTCTGTCTCAGACGTTGCCGTCGAGACAGATGACCAAGCCTGCCAAACGCCGACCTCTCCCGAGGCAGCTGATGCTGTCATGACAGAAGAGGAGGCAAATGACATTGTCTCGGTCCTCAGCTCCTCTACAGTGCCGTCCACCCTGCCGAGCACGGTCCACCCAGAAGAGGCTGACTCCCCCATGGGAGACAAAGAAAGGGAAGCCAATCCAGGGGAGGAAGCGGGTGACTGCCTTAGCAATCGTCCAGCGTCCTCCAGCTCACGACCAGCTGATACTGAAATGCTAGAAGAAAATGGAGAGGGTTGTAGGGCAATCCCACCGCAAGGAGTTGATCTCCAGGAGGACAGCCCCCTGTCACATTCCTCTGGAAATTTCAGCCTTTGTCAAATGTGACAGTGTGGCTAAGACGAGGCGTAAGCGCCTCACCTTACCTTGGTGATGCTCTGCTAGACATACCGGCAGGGGGCCAGACCAGACTTGATGAGGCATAAGGGCCTGATGGAAGGCAGCAGTGGCCTCTTCTACCTGGATCGGCGTGAGATCTAGGGAGCCACGAATCACGGGTTCCTTGTCATCGTAGGTGTTAATGCTTTGAACGCCATGCAGGAGAGCAGCTAGTACCTGCAAGGCCCCCGGCATTCCTTGCATGTTCAAAGGGCAGGCAAGGATGGTGAGGTTGGTGGCCCTGCTGTATGCTACGTTTGCTCTGGTGAAGCATTCCTGATCATAATCCAAATTGCGCCCTTCCCCGCTGAGGAAAGTGGACACACCATGTATGACAATGCAGTGTTGGGCTGTGGCACCTGCTACTTTGACGGCCGTTTCCGCGTTAGCCGTCTTCCAGGCAATTTCGAAGTAGTTACGCAGATTTAGGGCTGCTTCACGAGTGGTTGTGAGGGCCAGAATGCCTTCGGCGCCCGCTCTAGCTCTTGCTAGCTCGTCTTCAAGGAGCTGGTAGACCTTTACCGTGGGGTTGTTCTTGGGCTCCTTCCTTGCATCTATATTGGGCGAGGCATGACGCCACTGGACGACTGATCTTCTCGTATGGATGTGGTGCCTATTTGCCAGGTGTCTCCTAACCGGCTGCAAAGCATAGGGTATTGAATTCCTATGAGTGGTTCATAGACTTCTTGGGCAACTCTGGCACTTGTCGGCAACATTAGGCTCTGTCAGGGCAGGTGGCTGCATATCCTAGGCCGACCAGGAGCCCCACCGGCAGGTCCAGGTCAACACTAGAGAGATCACCGTAAGTGGATTGCAGTTGTTTGGCGAAGGGGGACTCTGCCTTAACTTTATCCGGGCGGAACCAAAGGCCTACGACTGACGGCGATGGCTGCTTCTGCAAGTTCAGTGTGTCCGAAGCCTCGACCATGGTGGAGGAGCGTCTGAAAGACCCCTGGGAACTCATGCGGCATATACCAGATATTGGGAGCTCTTAGTCCAATGGGAGCTTTTAGAAGGAGAGTGCGGTGTGCTCTTTGCCCGTCCGCCACCCTACCCGGACTCTGCCTGGGGTCCCCCAGTAGTAGCCGAAAGAAGGCACGGCGTGGGACAGCTGGCGCGAAAGCGGATTTCAAGTCCATATCCTGCTGTGCCTCTTCACTGATAAGCAGATCAACATTTTCCATATGCGTGTTAAGCGTGGAATGAGTCTGCCCCTTTTGGTCCCAAACTAGTCCCGTGGTAACGATGACAACTTTACATCCTGGGATGTAAGGGGCAGCTTCGCTGGCACGCAGGTCGTAGCTTGTGCAGGCAGTGTTAGCTTCTGCCTCCTCTCTGCTGACCGGCCGAACGAAATATCTCTGGTGATCCGGTTTAAGTTCAAAAGCAGTGAGCAGCTTGGTAATTGCCCTACCCGCTGGGTTTTCTTTGTGCACTACTGCAATTTTGAGATGGGTGGTGAGGGCTAGCCAGGCGAGCAAGAAAGTGAGAGATCTCGTCTTACCTGCCCCAAAAACTCCTGCCACTGCTAAAGTGGATCTGCCTGAGCGGAGAGCCAGCGCTAGGCTGGCCGCCAATGAGACAATATGTCCATTGTCATGTCTTGCCGCAGTACCTAGCGCCTTCGCGAAGTCAGATGCCTGAGGACAGTACATAAGTGTACCGCCCGTTGTAAGCAGTTGGAACAAGGCATGCAAGCTCTGTAGCATCACTATTGTGCATTCCAAATTGTATGGAATGGGCACATGGCCAGGGATGCCCAACACAGTGGGCTTATGCTCAGCTGCCAAGGTGGCCATTTGCAACAAATGGTCAGCAGTGACCGTGTCACCGACCTCAGCAAACGCCAAGACGCGAAACTGCGTTGCTCTGGACTCCAAAGTGTGTAGACTTGGAGGGAACTCCCATTTGACTGGGCACGCCAGTCCAGTCTCGGCTGGGGCAGGCGGGGGGGCAAAATCCGCTGGGAAGGGCACCAAGGCGACGTCCCAATGTCGCGGACTGCTCATGCGTCGGAGCTTTTCCCTTAGCGACTCCTCGCCCTTTTTCCTGCGTGAGGGAGTCACGAAGGCCAGCAGGAGAGCGAGAACCGAGTAACAAGCATCATTTTCCTGCAAGACCAACCGGTAGGCCTTGCCTACCTGACAGCCCATGTGTACTGCATTGGAAGAATTAGTTGCAAGCTGTTCGAAGTCTTGGCTCTGAAGGTGTGCAGGGCAGAAGGTAGCTGCTTGTGACCACGCTGGAAAAGCAATGCGATATTCATGCATGCCTTGCAGACCAGCTGCTGTCGGGGTGATGTCGACTACGAGACCACGTTTCCGGACAGAGGGGCTACTCCATAGGTCCTTCCTCGCACTTGCCTCATCCACAAACGAAAGCTGTGGGAGGAACAGGGCCAAGATGACAAACACTTCACGAAACGGGATTGGTGCCAGTAAGTCTCTGGCCATTTTTGTAAGCCATTGTGCGCACTCATTCGGCTGCTCTTTGCCGACTCGAAAGTTCTTCAGGAGAAGGGCTTGTGCCTCTTCCATGGAGGTTATTTGCTGACCCGCTACGCAGCGCTGGAGCAATTGGAGAAGGTCTTTGTCTGACCGGTGGAGGTTTGACACCAGAAGGCTAATCGCCCCTTCCCAGTCTTCGCTTGTCATGGCTGTTTCAAATCGAATCCACGAGGCCAAGCGCATGGGTGCTGCAATTCTCTCGCGTTGGGGTATGACATTGGGGTGCG
>CAXAMN010000392.1:107567-150197 GCA_963970005.1 Durusdinium trenchii
CCCCTTCGAAGGGGTGCTTAAGGGGGGCTTAAGGGGTGCTTAAGGGGTGCTTAAGGGGGGCTTCGCCGAAGGTCGAAGGTCTTCGACCTTAAGGGGGGCTTCGCCGAGCCTTAAGGTCTTCGGTCGAAGGGGGGCTTAAGGGGGGTGAGCTTAAGGGGGGCTTCGCCGAAGCCTTAAGGTCTTCGGTCGAAGGGGGGCTTAAGGAGGGGGAAAGGAAACCTGATGGGACAAGAAACTGTCGGCAGGGAACTGGGGGGGCAATTGGGGGAAAGGGAATTGGGTGGAAGGAACTGAAAAGATGTGGTTTGGGGACAGGGACCTGCAGAGAGGAGCCAGGGAGCTGGAGACAGGAACTGGGGGCAAGAAACTGTCGGCAGGGAACTGGAGGGGGGCAACTGGGGGAAAGGGAACTGGGGACAGCAAGCTGGGGACAGGGAACTTGGGACAGGGAACTGGGGACAGGGAACTGGGGGCAGGGAACTGGGGGGGACAGGGAACTTGGGACAGGGAACTGGGGACAGGGAACTTGGGACAGGGAACTGGGAACTGGGGACAGGGAACTGCGCAGGGAACGGGGACAGAAAGGCGAGGTATGTGAAGAACTGCAAGCTGCATTCCCGTTTGCGCACTCAGCGGACCTTGTATGGACTGAGGTGGCGCAGCGTCTGGCAGCCTGTGAGCTGTCTGCGCTGCAAGCCTATCCAATGTGGCGCCGTCTCCGGCAAGAACCATGGTCCCTGGTGGGTTCTACACCAGTTTGGGGCCGCGAACGGACAGCTATCTATGCGGGGCTTACTGGCCAACGGTATGCCAGCAGTGCAGCGAAAGGTTTGGATCATCTTCTCCCTCCCGGCCTGGGCAAGGAAGCGCACATTGCAGCTGCTTTGGAGCTGCCATCGCCTTTTGCCCCTCGCCCGTGGCCTGAACCGGATGTGGAATTTGTGGCGACAAGTCCTTCCCCGTTGGGCCGAGAAACTACGCCATATCCTCGCGACGGTGGCTGGAGCGGTACAGCCCTTGGAGGACACGCCAGAGTGCTCGGAGGGTGGCGGCGGGCAAGAAGCCAGCATTCTTGGCCACTATGGTTGCACTTTTGCGATGGCCAGACAAGATGCTGGCAAGTGCTTTGGTCATGCATGGGCTTTGAGATTGTGGGCGACGTGGCGCACTCCGGGGTGTTTCGCCCCACCGTCCAGGAAGGAAAATTGTCTTTGGATCAGTGGCTGGCGACAGCAGCTGAGGCTGACCTGGCTCGCCTCCTTTGTTCACGCCCTCCAGAGCATGTCCAAGACACCCTGGATTTGACACAAGATGAGATTGAAAAAGAGTTTTGCTCGCCATTGCGCACGGCACGTGAAATGGATGATGTGTTTGGAGTTGGGGGGTGGCGTTTCGTGGAACGGTTCCTCATCATTCAACCAGATGGGAAGAAACGGGCCATTGATAACGCCCGGAAAAGTGGTCATAATGCCCATACCACGATGCATGAAACGATTTCAACTGTCAATGTTGACTTTTGTGCATCAGTAGCCCGTATGCTGCATTCTGAAATGACCTTTCCGCTTGGTTCACCCCCAGAATGGCTCGACCTCCGTTTGGGCACGGATGATCTACCAGACGCCCACTCCCATCTGCCATTCTCTAATGTGGCGATCTTCCTGCCAGGGGTTGGATGGAGATTCACATGTATGTGGGGTCTGGCATACGGCTTCGAGAGTGCAGTGGTGAGCTTCAATAGATTCCCACAACTCGGCATTGCCATCACTAGGCGATGTCTCTTATAGGGTGTGCTGCCGCGTACTTTGACGACGAACTTGCAGTGGAGTGCATTCGTGATTGCAATGTCTCCCAACGAAACCTTCAACTTGTGTTCAAGTTGTTAGGAGCGCCCCCGCAAAGTTCCAAGAGCTTCGTGCCGGCACCCAATAGACATTATCTTGGTACATCTGTCCACGTAGGAGACTTCGGCTGGTTAGGGGTCATCAGATTCCAACCAAAGACTTCCACAACCATGAAGAAAGTCCAAGCCAAGCTCCACGAGGCAATTGCCACCAAGCACCTTCGTCCAGATGATGCGGGGAAGCTACGTGGTGACCTCAACTGGTTGTTCAGCATGTGCGCAGGACACGCACTGGTCCTGTGTTGGCCACAAAGCAGCATGCCTCGTCTCCTGAATTGTCAAATTCTGAGGCCACCACTCTACGACTCCTCAGCATCATGCTTCAGGCAGCCAGGCCCCGGGATATTGAGGTGTGCTCGACCACCAAATCCCCCCTGGTAATTTACTTGGATGCGTCGTTTGAGAACGGCGCATTACGAGTAGGGTGGGTACTCATGACATCTCCCCCCTTGGGAGTGTCCTGTCTCGTCCCATCTGAAGTGACAGATTCCTGGATTGAACGTCATCAACAGATCTACCCAGGACAAACACTTTGTGGACTCCTCGTGCCGTGGGTCCATGGTGATCTCCTTGAAGGTCGTGATCTCCTCTGGCTCGTGGATAATGAGGCTGCCGTTTCCTCATTAATTAAAGGATCCAGCGGACAAGAAGACGTTCACACTATTGTCCAACTAGCTCATCTAATTTTCCAAAAAAGCCAGATTCGACCTTGGATTGAATGGATCGACTCCGCCAGTAACCCGTCCGACGGGCTGTCCAGGTTGGGTATTGAGGACGAATGGACCCAAACCCAACCCTGGCGACTGTGCGAGTTGTCTTTCCCGGTCGAACTACGTTTTGTTGCCAGGCCTACGGATCTTCAGCCTTTCCTCTCCTTAGTGAACAGTGGGTGATATTTAATTTAACAGTGGGTGATCAGGTATGTTCATCAAAGATGACATAAAAAGCTAGTCTGTGTGTTACCAACCACGACTTTCCTCCCAGTGTTATTTTAAACACTGCTGTTCACATTAAGGAGCGTGTAAGGTCTGTTGAACCTCCGCCCTTGCCTAGGCAGATTTAAGAGTTCATTCTCCACGGAAAAGATGCCTTGCTTTACCGTGTGGAATCGTCCTGTATGTTTCTTGTCGTTTTGTTTGGTTTTGTGGGTTTGTGTTGTTTGGTTCGTTTTCGGAAAGGGAGAGAACCGGACTTTAACACTGTAGTTTGTTTCTTGAAGGCTTGAAAGAGTGCTTTAGCGTTTTCGAGTGCTTCAAAGCTACTTGTAGAGAGTTGCTTGTGTGATGCATACATATGTACAGTCTTTGACACGACTGTTACTTTTGGCTCAAATGTGAGTAAAAGGGCGCGAGGGAGTGCACTGTGTTAGCTTGAGTTGTTGTTTGCTTCACGAGTGTTGAGACTGTGGGAACGAGTTTTGGAGTGTACCGGACTCATCAAGTGAGCCTGTTGTGAGCTTAAGGATCCAGGGGAAGTGTAGTTTACCGTAAGGTCTGCTACCCACGTTTTTCGGTCGGTTCCGGGAGGTGCACGTTTCTACAAAGCCCACGAGCTTTTGACAAGCTGACTGGACAGCATTCTTCCATGCTTTAACTTTTAAATTTTCAAATTTCCAAGCTGTTTTAGAGACCAGCTGTTCCTGAAATGACTTGGCGTGCAATTCCAGGACTTCACAGACATTTCGAAAGAAACACATGGAAGAAACCTCCCACTGGTCTTTGCGCTGTTTTTGTTTTCGTGTCGAAGCCCCGTGACCGCTTCATTGTTGTGGCTCAATTGAGGTGGTGCCAATTCCCAGGTATTTTCACCCGAACATTGTGGAGCAAAGGATGTTGGATTCCGATGAATGGCTTTTTGACCTCTGACACTGTGGGAATCATCAAACTCCATCGATGCTTGCCTTCAATGCCTGTTCGTTCTGCGGCAGTTTGAACCAAACCGCGGTTCACACCAACCATTGTTCAATGTAGAGACTGTAAAGGCCTGTGTGACAAAGGACCCAACAGAATATGGCAGTCTTGACGGCGACTGGAACACCCAACAGAGTTTGAAAGATTGTAGTTGAGACGCATGATGACAGTCCCCGATGTGCAGCCGGGAGAAAATCAAACAGTTCAGAAGATGAAAAGACAAAATCCAAAGCATGATGGCGTTGATGCTTTAATGGAGTGCTTGATGAGGGGGGCCCACGGGCAAGAAGGAAAATCACTAGCTGCGTGTGGTCGATGCGGCAGTACATCTTCCATGTGATCACGAAGGTCAGAACTGTTCCTGAAGAGCCACATTTGCCGGATGGATGGGTCCGTGTGAACTGTGGAGGGTTGGGGCCGCCAGGCCATGATGAATTTGAATTTAGAGGATCAGGCTAAAGAAGAAGAAACATGCCAAGTGATGCACTTAACCCAAGTGAAGAAGATGAGACGAATGACATAGACACGACAAACGATAGAAAGGAAACAAATGAAGCAGGAAATCAAGAGCGGCAATAAAAAGGCAAACGGAGTGAAACAAGTGGACCTTACAACAGCAAAGGACACGGGAAGATGAACAATTTTGCAAAATGGGAAAAATTGAACAATCCAGCTGACTGACGATAGCTGGTTGAGATGGCATTTCGCCAATGAAATTCAAGAATGGACAAAATCGCATCCAAATCCTTCATTCAAGCTTTTCAAGCGGTTGCGGATGGCAGCGACTGTTTGTTGCAAACTGTTGTGGAAGGGCGTGAATGTTCAGCAAGGTCACATGCACAGCCTAAGATCTGCTGCCAGGGGAGTTTTGTTTGATCTGGACATTGTGCAGAGTTGTTGCATATAATTGATGATGCAAACAGTTCAGATTTTTTGATTTCTTGTAGATTGGCTTATTGATATGGTTGAGCTCTGGGTGCTGGGCCAGTGTCATTGAAGGTTGGTTGTTGAAACATATTGTGCAAACAAACCAGCAGCGATCAATCCAACGAAAAAACATCATTGTTGAAATTCGATTTGATTCACTTTCAAGTGGGCAGATTCGGGCAATTTTTTGAAAGCGCGTTCAGGTTTGCCAATCTGTAGTTGGATATCTATTTGTCATCTGCGTTCCTTTTTTTAACACCTTTGATTTACAGTGATTGATTATTGCATGTTTGCTGCAAATGGAACTTGCGCATTTTGAAGGTTTTCAATCGATGCAATGTTCCGGCGCCATACTTCAAGCTGTGCTTCCAGTGATTCCAAGTGAAAACAGTGCTGCGGATCTGCACAATACATGCCCTTGCTCACATATTGGTTCTTAAGGAATTGTGCAACAACCAGCAGTAACATGTGACAGACGGTGTTGGTGACAGCAGTTTGATGGGGTTATGCCAATGCTTGGGCCCTCAACTTCGCAGTGCCGCACGCTGAGCATGCAGCTGTTGCAGCCATTTGCTTCGCCGTGTGTTTTGTGGGTGCAAACTGATGGGTCAACATAGTGGGGATGGTGACCTGCGTTTGAGTACCAGGGCGGGTTTTGTGACATCGCTTGGAATGTGCTCGCGCCTTAAAAGGAACGCTGTTTTGACAACGGGGTGAGAAATCACGTTGTCAAGTACCTTAAAACCTTTATATGTTGTTCAATATTCAAGACGCTTCGCGTCGACAGCCGCCCACACCGCGCACGAACATCCGAAGTTAGTGAAATGGAGCTTCACGGGGTGATGCTGTAATAAAGGAGGTTTGTGATTCCTAAGTCAGAGGTGAAGGAGTGTCAGATGCGAAAAGAAAGAGGGAGTAATTAAACGTGTTTCCCATGGGACCAAAGAGCTTCTGCGAACTATTTTGGCTCCAAATGAAGGACAAGTGCAGCTATCTAGGCGCCAGGTTGGCTGCCTTACTGCGTTGGAGCCATCTTGGGGCCAACTTCGTCTACCTTGGGGCCCATAATGATGCTAATTGGGATCAGCTTGGGTGAGACAACGTCGGCATTGAAGCTATCTGTCAGATTATGTTCGGCCCTCCCCCAGCAGGACAGGATTTTAAGTGAGCTTCTGCGAGCTATTTTTGGCTCCAAATGGGGACAAGTGCAGCCACCTAGGCGCCAGGTTGGCTGCGTTGGAGCCATCTTGGGGCCAACTTCGTCTACCTTGCGGCCCATAATGGTGATGCAACTTCGGCATTGCCAAAAGACAACCAAAAATACACCTCCAAAATGCTGTCCCCAGTGGCCCTGCAGCCGAGCAAGAATCAACGCAGCAACCACCCCAAAGCACGAAAACTCCTCCAAAGCGCTCTCGCAGTGGCCCTGCAAACACGATGTAACGAAAAATCATCCAAAAATGTACATCCAAAACACTCTCCCCAATGGCCCTGCAGCTCAACCATAGCGACGCACGCGCGAAAAAACACACCCTGCACCGACAAGCGGTGTGGGCGGATTTCATGATATGCTTGTTGACATCAACCGAATCACTCTCTATTCATTTTGTTTTTGGTTGTCTCAGATCAACGGTCACACGATCTGGCCAATTCCAGAAGAAGGCGCTGATTTCACACTGAAGGCACTGTGCAGTTCTGTTGGTATAAGCCTTTGAGTACATAAACAGAAGCCAGCAGGCTGCACGCCCAGCTACAGCAGCGCAGAATGTGGTGGTTGGGCAGGAAGGGGGTTGAATCATTCAGCAACGCTTGCTGCGTTTGTTGGCTTCTCAGCTTTGTTGCCAGGAGGTGGACAGGTGCATCTGCATTTCTTTGCGGGAACTGCCGGGGTATTTGCAGGCTTGCAAATAAGTCCAAACAAAATGGAACATGTTGTCAACAGTGGGTTTGGTATTTGACAGGAGTTTTGCTTCAACACTACCCAGTGTCTTGGCATTTGACTGCCTCCTGTTCTTGAGACTTTCTTTATTACCAAGGCCTGAAACATGGCTTTTGCCTCTGGGACGTGCATTGCTCTTTGGCAGGGACCGTGGACGTTCGGTTTCGAAACACAGGATCGGACCACCTCTGCATGCGTTCGGTTTCGAAAGGATCACTCTCCCAACCTTGCTGTGGAGATGCCTAAAGCCCAGACCAGACAGCACGAGCGCAGCATCCAAGTGATTGTTTTCTGACGTGTTCAGGAGAGACGAGGTGCTCTTTGCAGATTCCTTGTGATGGTTTGCTTTTGGCCGAAATTTTCCTGCATGGCAGGGCACAAAGGTCTTTTTGGTCTTCATTGCGGTGAGGTGCGATTCGTACGCGCAATTCAGCCAGCTAGACTTCCTAGTCTTGGAGTCGGGCTTCACTTTTCTTGGTTTGCTCGTCTCAATTAATTGGCTTAAGGGAACATCTGCAGGAAACCCATGTTTTCACTTCCAACACTAGGGTTTTCCTGTAGATATTCTCTTAAATTAATTCTGGGATTGCCAGCCACGAGGAACATCTCCACAGGGGAAAGTCTCTCTGTACCAGCCAAGCACTGACCGTTGTTCTTGATGGAAAACCCAATGTTTGAATCACAGGCAAATGTTTTCTATTTGCTGCTGAGGCACAGCCTTCTGTCAGCTATCGGAGCATTGAACTTGGAAACTGCGGTCGTCAATCTCTGGAAACTGCATATCCTGACCTAGGGTCGTGCGAGTTTGAGTGCCCCTTCCAGGCTGCTGCATGATATTGTTAAGGTTGCACGTGACTTGAAAGCCACTGCCACCAGGTCATTTCGCAGAGACTTTTGCAAACGGGAACTCTTTTTCAGGCTTTGCTCGATTGAAGATTGTTGACAGTGCTGGCGACAGGCTTGATGCTCTCTTGCGTGTTAATTTCAGTTGCGGCAAGGCCTTGCCAAATGACAGGCATTTCCTGAAAGACCAAGTGGGGCCCTTTGCACTGGTAGCTTTAATTGGGACTTGACCTCTTGGACCAATTTCAAAAATTTGGAAGCATGATGGCCCCTTGCTGTCAAAATGGCTGTCTGCCCAACCACAAAACCGTCTCAGTCCCAGCCGTGGAAGCAGCTTCGTTGTACGACATGTTCAAAGGTCACCTTTCCATCATCTTCCAAAACCAGGCTGGGTATTTCGGGTTTTGACCTCAGGCTTTTGAACAATTCAACTTATGATAACTTATAGCATCTCAGTCTACCTTTCCTGAGGCCTTCACGAAGTTGGGTGTTTTGCCGAATGCAGCATGGTTGCAGGCGAAATTGCCGAAGAGGCTTGTGGGTGCGGATTCCGCAGGTGTTTGTCATCGGATTCATGACCAGGTTCCAGTGCTCCCGATTCCCTGGAGTGCCACATCCTCACCTGTCAATTTACTTTTTGGATCAACATCTTTTGGTCAGACATGTGAGCCGAGGATGTGTGTGAAAATGCACTGAGGGACCCTTGCTCGGGCATTTCTTGCTCAGCTTTGCAACATTCTGATCTGCTTAAGGACTATGTCTTTGCCAGTGAGTTTGAAACTCTGGCAGGTGCGCTGCTTGTTGCATGTATGGCTCATGAGTTGTGATTGTGGCTTTGAAACACTCCGGCCGACTGCCAGGAGTGTGTCCCTTTGTCCTTCTTCCGCTAGGTTCATCACTCAGTCAATCCAATTCAAGGACCAGAAGCTGAGCAGTCCATCGCACGGATGATTGATGGGTGCTGTGGAAGCATAAAGATTGCATGGTAAGGTGTCCTTGCTTTAAATCCTGACTTCTGTGGATGGCTCTAAGGCAGTTCCAAAGTCCAAAAGGGAAACCTTATGTATGTTTTGGTGGGTTCAAGCAAGGCAGAGGAAGTGGGGCCCCACTGTTAGCCGTTTTGGATGTGAATCCATACAATGCACCAAGAAATGCTCGCAGTGCAAGGGCTTGCGGTTGAGACATGGAGGTGGCTAGGCTGGCCAGGTCCATGAAAAGGCCAGATCTTATTTTTGAGGTCATGAATTCAGTGGACACTGGGGCCGGTCGCCCAATCTGTGCCAATGTTTTATTCCCCAGCTAGCGACAGCTATGGGGTTCATGCTTCAAAACAAACAATGAGCTGGCTGTGCGCTTGCTGTGGTGCTGGTGCTGGGTGCTGTGAGCTGGCTGTGCGCGTGGTGGACAGGGTGCCGGTGGTGCTGTGAGCTGGCGTTCCGGTGCTGGGTGCTGGTGCTGGCTGTGCGCGTAGTGGAGACACGGCACGTTGTATTGCGGCGTTTCTTCCCAGTGTGTAAGAAAGGTTCCTGTGTGTGCTTTGGAGCTACTGCCAATGCAGGGTGCAGTCCGGAAAATTCTGTTTCATGCTTTTGCTATCTGGGGTCTATGCTGGTGTAATTTTTTTGTCGGAATCTGAGGCCCTGAGCTGTCACGAACGACTTGTATGATCCGCTTGGTTCTAAAAGAGGCTGAAGGTGGTGATTGTCCAAGACGACATACCGTACACCCGCGTACTGTTACTGTAACACCTTTGCAGTATTTGGTGCACCGATGACTAGCGCAGCACCCCATCACCCGGCGGTTCGTCGATGTCACTCGAGCCGCGGCGTCGTCTGTGACACTGATGTGAAGGGCATCAACTGTGTAAAAGGTCATTGTGTGCAAGAGTGGTGTGAAAGGTATCAACAGGAATGTGATTGTTGGCCCACCCCCCCCACACTCTCCACAGCATGTGACCATCCGGTGCAAAAGTATGGAGCGCCATGGTGATGTGAAGGGTATGTATCGTGTGCAAGACCAGTGAGTGCAATAGTGATGTGAAAGGCATGAAAAGGGACATGATTGTATGCCCATGTGCCCCCCACGAGTGCGTGTGTCGCAGACGATCCATCCCCTGGGTTGCGCAGATGGTCCTGTATGCGTGTCGCAGATAAACCCCTTTCCTCGCTGCACTGCTGGGCTGAGCAACAACTGCTGCACTCTGCGGGTCATTGGTGTGCAAACCGCGCGCCAATACTGCTATTTCCCCAGATAGCTGGAAGCTATAGGGGGGGTCATATATAAGGCCTCACCCACGGTGTATCTTAGGGGCGATTCGTAACGTGGCGCACCGGCGGCGTACAGAACCGACCACAGAGAGCGTTTTGCCTTAGCAGACTCACAAGGGCGTTGTGTGAACAGCTTGCAGGAAGGCGTTTGCAAGGTGGTCCTAAACTAGAGGAAGCACAGAAGCACCTACACTCACTGACATGGAAGTGGGAAAATAATTCGTCATTTGAAAGACTACTTTCCTTTACGAATGTCATGGGACTCCATTCGTGCTCCGAGAGGAGCGTTTTGAACAAACATCACCGAAGAGAGAAGAGACCGAGGTCTGGGCGCCTTGTACAACCACTCCGATGAGCCCAATGTCTACCCGCACCGCTATGCCAACGTGCCGTTTCTACAGGTCAAGTTTTTGCATGTCTTTTTTTAATTTTTTCTTTTTCGTTTTTTTTGAGTCCTGCCGCCTCCCGTAGCGCTCTCTTTTTGTGAGAGAAAGACTCTGAGTTAGCTTCTTGGTAGGCTTGGGTTTGCCAACGAGATGTGCAAGCTGGCGAAGAATTGCCATGCTCTGAATTGAGTCGCACAAGACATCAAGAATACATAGCTTCAGGGTGCCGGACTGCTTGAGTTAGGTTGTTGAACTATGGTGATGACTATTGGAAGGCGCTGTTGGCCTGTAGCAGCTACGCAATGCCACGCAATGCTACGCATGTTGGTCACCTTCATGTTTTCTTCCAGGCGCCCTGGCGAGACCCACCAAAGAGTGGTTCCTGGCACCGGATCGATTGCTGGTAGAAAATCGGGTTTGGGCGAGTCCGACAGTTTGAGGGTCGGTGCTTTCCGGTTGTTTGCATAGAAGCAGAACTGGCGGTTTGCCGCTCGTCCCAGACCGTGACGCTGGGCAAACAGCTGTTTACAGAAGCAACTTGATGCGCCAGAGAACACCGCAAACCACACCTAGCCAAACTTAAAACACTCCAGCTTCCACGGTTGGACAAGTTCCAATATGAGCTAGCTCCTGCCGGGTTCCAAGTGCAGCCAAAGAACATTTATATTATATACGTTGATATGATATGTCCAAGAGCATTTCCTTTCCTTTATCCTTTTTGATGTGGATCTCTTGGTCAGAGCTTGACTCTTCCCGATGCGGGGTGCTTGGCTTTGGTGCCACGTTCGATGGCTCTGAATGAAGACAGTCTCTTTGTGCTCTTTCTGTGTTACAGTCTGAGTCAAGTCCCTAAGGAAAGCGCTGTCCGTCGTGCCTTTGATGGGATTGCAGAGTTCCAGGTCCGCCGATTTTGGCATGCGGACGTGAGAAGCACAACCCGAACTTGTCCACCACCAGAACAACGTGTGCGCCACGAGCATTCAGTCCTTTTTTCTCAACAGGTACTTGTACCTTGAGGGTGATGCAGTTGAAGTGAGATTGTTCCAAAGAGCAGCCTGCATTTGGACTTGCATCACAACTGTGGAACACCGGTTGACCCCAAAAGTCATCCCGGGAAGACCCCAAGCAGCGTGGGGGGTGGTAGGAGACTTCGCTTCAAAGAGCGCGAACCTTGTGCAAGGGTTTTCAGACTCCCGAGATACTCGAGGGAACTTTAGCACGATCCTGGGACTCCACCGCGCAGGGGAGCGAGCCAACCCTCAATCTGAATTCCATCCTTTAACCCTTACTGCAACACTCTTTGGCCAAAACCGATCATTTTTTATGACTGTCAGGATCTTTGGGCTGAGCGATATGGTCGCTTTGCAGGCGAAAGAGGAAACAAAAATGCCAAGAGAAATGGACTGCCGGAGTGGTCACGGCGGTCACGGTGTGCAGGTGGATTTGCCACCAGACGTTCAAAGGATGCGATATGCTGAGGAACTCGACGTGCAGCTTTTTGCCATTCCTTTTCCCGTCTGTGGTCCAAACGCTGTATTCTTGTGTTGCAGACGCAGATGTCCACTTGAGGTTTGAAGAGATGTGCGAACTAGAAGGGGTGAGCCAGGCAAGGTCAAAGCATTTCGGCGGGTGTGTTGGAATAAAAGTCATGTTTTGGGAACAGTGATTGCAAAGGTCAGCGCAGCTTTTTGACTTTGATAGACTTAAAGGGCCCTAGCCACGTCTAGGGCCCTTGTCAATCTTCCTGTTTTGGAAGGTTTTGTTGTAAACCTTTCATACCCTCTGAACACGACCTGTGAGAAGAAGTGCTGGACACTTTCAGCCTCGATGGCAGACGAAAGACCTATAGAGTCCCACAACTTTGCTGGGACAAGTTGTGCCACATCTTTGGTCAGCATGAAGTGTGATGGTTGGCAGCCAACAAAGCGCTTATCAGCTTAACCGAGTTGTCTGTACTTTTCCGGCAGACTGAAATGCTGACCCGATGGATAGATGCTCGATGGGAAGCGATGGGATACAAGGCAGGACCCCTCATATGGCAATGTCCTGCACAGAAAGCAAAGACACCCAAAGACCCCTCAAGAGGGTGAGTGCCAGTGCTGAAGATTGCAGAACAGGACTCTGATTTGGAAAGAGAAGAGGTGGCCCAGGACACTGCGGTTGGTATCAGAACAAATCGTTTTTTGCTACGCTTCATGGACTCGAGATTTCAAAAAGAGGGTGGCTGGCCTAGGATACTGCTAGTGAATCAGAGGCAGGATCCCAAACCAGCTGCTTTTGACTCGAGAGTTTGAGCTTTTGCAGGCTGACAGCTGTAAAGGCGGGCGCTGGTTGAGCTGATTGAGATACGACCCATGATGTTGTCGCACTCTGCAACCCGCAACGTGCAACGGCTCTGAAACGTATCGTAAGACATTTGGGATGAGTTCTGATTTTTTTGGAGATACAAAACGCTCTCTGCAGGCGAAGCATGCCTGGAGAAGGGCCAAGACAAGCCGTTGGGAGCATAGTGAGGGCTTCACAGGTGGATGAAACATTTGTTTCGGGCGAGATGTTTTGTTTTAGGCACCTTGAAAGCACCGCTTCACAGGCTTCGCGTTCGGAACCATTTGCTGTAGAGGCTTAAGCACTTTGACCCTCTCCCCTCCGCTTTTTCTTCCAGGATGCAACAGAAGAAGATGAAGAGGAGAGCGAGGAAAATGAGGAGAACTCTCAGACCACGAACGAGCATCAGTTTTGTAATGTTTCGTTTGTGGGTTCTCGTGGCTGCACAGGAAGATGCCATGCCCGACATAGACACCTGGATGCAGCGGTATGGCAGTGAAGACTTGCGGTAAAGTCTCTGGTGCGAGCGCACGGACACTGGGACGATGACCTTCCAAGTTGAAGCCAGTGAGGTGTGAACCGGCAGCCAGTTCTGGCTCATTGGGCCCGACGAAATTGCAGCCATCAGGTCACAGAAGCATATACATAGCTCCAAGTGGTTTGCTACCTTTGTTTTTGAGGATGTGAAAGAGATGGAAATGACTAAAGTTGTAGAAGAGCAAAGGGGCAAGTCTTTTGCGCTTTGCCTAGTGCAGCAAAGGCTCACTACTGACTACTCGAAGACTCAAGCACTGTGATCCCGCATTGGGTGCTGTTGCAATCTCATTGGTCTGTTGTTCTTAATAGGGATTGCTGGCCATGTCCCTGGCATGGCCATTGAGAAGGCTGAGGCACCCGTCTTGTCACCTTGGTCACATGGCCCGTCCCGTCCCGCACGTCCCGCGTCGATCTCCAGGTTCTGCAGCCTGGGAAGGCCTCTGAGCTTTGCACGCGCAGTTATTTGGAAAAGATGTTCGGGCTGAAATCGCACATGGGTGTGCACAAAAATAGGAAGACCTCCCGGTTCGACCCGCTGGAAGAAGGGAACTAGAGCAGTTTATATACCCATTGGTTCCGGGTCTCCCTATTAAGTGGCACACCCACATGTTGACAACTGCCAGGTTGACGACATCATGATCCTAAGGCAAGTAGACTCCATGTGCTGATTGAGTTGTCAAGTGGCATTTTGGGGGGCAATGCGCATGGAACGAGGTGTATAGACAAGCATTTGGAGCCTTGGGATCCTGGGAAATTTGAGGCTGGGAGATGAACTGAAACCCAAACGGTAAAGTTCTGCAGCGGTCACACTGCGTCAGGTGGTTGCAACGTTGCAAAGCTGCCCCCGGAATGCTGGCCAAGTAAGACTAGTGCAGGTGGGCAACCAAAAGAAACGTTGCAGAGCGAGGGGAAGACTTTGTACAGCGTACCAAAACTGAGTGTTTTTTGGAGGAAACGAAAGACTCCTAAGGATCGCCGCCTAAAACGAAAGACTGGGCGGGCCACTGATCGGGGTGCGCCCAGGAGCGCTCTACAGGACGCCGCCTGGCGGTGAAGAGAATGCCATTGTCATGGACCTGCAAGGCAGTCGTGTGGTGCGGGACATCGAGGTTTTCTTTTGGATGCGTACTCTTCGCCTGTCTAGCAGTGTGCTTGCAATTCCTCCTTCCCAAACTCCATCCCATTCGATTTCTGTCCGACGGACACGCGCTTGCGCGACGGACACGCGCTTGCGCGACTGTTCAGGATGCAGATGCTTTTCGGTTCACGTACCCGTCCGAGACGGAGGCGCTCCGGGGCCGCTGGGGTTGGAAAGCCAAAGACCATGGCCATGAGTCTTTTGCCTACGGCACTACTGGTCGAGGTGCCGTGGATGGACATGGCTGCCACGAGGCGGGAAAGCTGTGATTTTCGAAGAAAAGAACGTGGAAAGTGATGGAAAAGGCGGAAAGAAACCTGAACAAATAGACGTAACACCCTTGTTGACGTGCCTTTTCGTTTTACTTTGGAGATCTTTTGAGCCACATCAAGACTGCCAGGTGGCTGAACCTGGTCGGCTTCCAGCACTGCGTCGATTTTAGAGGAGTCTTCCGAGACGAAGACTACATTGCCTTCGTCATGGGACTTGCCGAGGTTGGACTGACTGAGCTGATGAAACATGCCAGCAGTTCCTAAGAACCATGCCATACCCTATGCCATGGATGCCATGGACATGGATAATTACTATGGGCACTAGGAGATTTACGGAGGTCTTGCCCCCAAAAGGTCTTGCATGGATTCATAGCTGACTTCTCCGCCAGGGAGGAGATTTGTTCTCCTTTGTTGATGCGATGGGACTTCCAGGAGCGCACATGTTTCTTTCTGACCGACAGATGCCATGGTGTCCTTGTTGCGCCATTACATTTTCCCTTGCCAGTTCCTGGTCCTGCACTTGAAGAAGCATTACAGCCTATAGCGGTTGGTGCCTGAGTTTGTTTTGAACTTTTAAATCAGACGGACAAGCTCACTGATCAAATCACGCTGCGTAGACTTTGTGTCTCATCGATATAATTGCTCAATGCTCGCACAGAGTGGCCAAATGCTCGAGCGACGCGGTGAGAAATGACTTCTTTGCTAAGCGATCAGAGACCACATTTGATTCGTCAAAGGACATCTAGCTTATATAGAGTCTAAGAGATAGAAGAAGGACTTCGGAAGCTTCGAAGGTACAGACTAAGTGGCACGTTGTGCGCACGCAGACTCACACACACTCACATACAGAGTTGAGCAAGAAAGAAGTGTCCATCAGAGCAGAGTTGTGGGCCATAGTACAGTGTATCCTGAAGAACTAGTCCACACGGTTTAGGGTTTCAGTCACTTAAAGCACACAAACCAGGTCTCCACGGTTCACATCGATCGGCTTGCAAGGTGCACTCCAAAGGAGGGTTTCACAACGGATGCCAATTGGATGCCAATACAAATGGGTCGATCGCATCCAATGTAGGACGCCCGCGGAATCGGACGACTGGGCGCAGTCGAACCTCAGCATCTCTATGCTCAAGAATGCTTTTCCTCAAGGCGACAGTGGCGCTTTTGCATGGACGATCACTGCATTCTAAGAGCCGCTGTTTCTTTTGGTCTGCTCCACCCCACTGGGCCCATTCCACACCTGTCAACCTTCGAACATGTTCCCCTATCATCACCATCACCTTCTTATTTCCTTCGTTCCTTCGTTCGTTCGTTCGTTCGTTCCTTCGTTCCTTCGTTATTGATTTATTTCTTTCACGACGCCCTCAGCTTCAGGAGGATGCGTTGACCCCTTAACCTCAGAAAGAGGTGAATCTGTACTTCACCACGTGTGGTCAATCGAAAAGCTTGAAGAGGAGCTGCCCATCCCAAAAGTGTTTCAAACAAGTACAGACATGTTCGTCCATGTTCTTGATTTCACCACAGTAAGGCTGACATGTGAATCCGCGCTCGGTGATGGTGCTGCAAGTGCTGCAACAAGTTTGCCGGCCACACATTGCAAGCATGCAGCGCCGCACCAGCGCATTGCATACGATTGATCAAGGGAAGCCAAGATTCCCGCCATGGTTTCCCAGTTGCAAAGGCATGCTCTATGGCACTCTCTGAAGAAGCTACTAGGGGCTCCTGGCATCGCTACTAGGAGCAGGAAGCTACTAGGAACAAAGGGTGGCTTTGAGCACTTTGTCCTTCCACCGTAATCATCCACCAGCAGCCAAAGGATGAACATTCCTCCTGAGTATCAAATCATGCAAAGTGCACAGTTTCTCAGGAGCGGCGTCAGGATCCAGTAAGGGTCATCCCAAAGTGCTGTCCGGTAATGCCCAGAGTGAGGGTCCTGCCCAACCCACACCTATCAACCTTCGAACGTGTTCCCCTACCATCATCATCATCATCATCATCACCATCACCATCACAATCACCATCAGCATCACCATCAGCATCACCATCAGCATCACCATCAGCATCACTATCACCATCATCATCATCATCATCATTATCATTATCATCATCATCATCATCATCATCATCATCATCATCATCACTCTTGACAGAACATCGTCTTTCGGTGCTTTTTGGGGGTCAGTAGTCCTTATACCGCCTTGCTTGAGTCTGTTGGAGAGTACGATTCTGTCGCTCATTGCAGACCCTTCACACCTGTATACCAAATGGTGTTTATGCAAGCATACAGACATAGCTGCAAGCATGCGTGGCTCAGGAAATCCCCTGCACCGTTTTATCATGTCGTTGTTCAATGTGCGAATTCTAGTTTTATGCCTTTAGCACATTTTGGCATGTTGGGGCGATTGGCTACTATGGCTTCTTCCTCACTCCCCTCAAGCTTTTCTTGTTTGAAAGTTGCACGTTTTCCATTGAAAGGTACTGTACAAGTCTTGGGGTTGCCCATTACCCCATGTTCCTTACACGGCCATGTTCTTGGGGTTCTGGAGGTGACCCATTGATGTTTGGGGCCACACGGGCAGGAAGTGATCTGTTTGAGGACACCGCTGCCAGTGTGTCATTCCTTTATTTGTCAAATAATGCATCCCCGTTGCAGCGCAATTTTTAATCTGAAACAAGATGAACAAATGATTTGGGCACCGTGAAGTTTTATTCTATTCAATCAGTTGGAGAATGCATGGCATTCCGTGATCAAAGGCACATTCTGGGGTTCTACAGCTAGATGGTTGTGCGTGGGTTCGTGGAGGGTATATATAAACTTTTGTCCATGGAGGGTAGTACAAGTGGTTGTTCATTATGCAGTTCAATGAATTTGGCAACGAAAGAGGCTTGAAGCAAGGGAACTGAAACATTTGAGCCCTCACTACCAGGCGCTTGCATCGATTGAGTTAAGTTGCAACCATTTGCAACTGTCATGCCAATCATGGTAAAGGATGACAAAAGCAATAGACATTTGTTTTTGTGTGCACCCAGCCCAGCTTGGCGAAATCCGCGCCTCTGCTGGAAATCATTCATATTGGCCTCAAGATTGAAGCCTACCAGCTCAGGTAGAATTTCTGTTTGCTGTTGCTCGTCTTCATCGGTTGGAGCTCAGATGAATGTTGTTGATTTAAAGAAAAGGAGATTCGAAGCCAACCAAGGCTGGGCCTTGCACATAGAGGCCCTCCAGTGGCTGACCGGAAACATGGAAACCTTTTGCGCACACACACACAAACAACATGCAAATCTATTCCTGTTGGGCAGATCTCTCGTTGGAGAACGTGCTTTTGGCGAACAAGAAGGCATCGGCAGAACGTGAAGCATGCAATCGGCGGCTGATTCATGTGCACTCGCACAAAGCGAATGTGCTGCAGGGTGGACCAGTCTATCTCATTGACTACAGCATGGCAACCACGAAGAGATTTCATACAGGCCATGACAGAGAGTTCGGATTGTCAAGGAGTCTGAGTTCGGATTTCTTTTGGATTGCAGGACCGGCATGTGGCAAAGCCTCGTATATCGCTCCGGAGGCTGGAACCTGTGTGAGTAAGAAGTCCGTGAAATCTCGTGACGTGCTTCCGTCAGATGCACCTGGGTGACTATGACGCCTTCCAGGCCTTCCGTTTTTTGGACGGAAAAAACATGCGAACCTGCGGGGAGGGCCTAAATGAAGTAGAAAGAGGCGTGCGAATGGCTATTTGCGAAGTATGCATTAACATGATGAATCACTTTTAAGTCCAAAGGAGGAGGAATTCGGACATCCCGACATATTTTGGGACAACTCCATTTCATTGCAGGCAACAAAGACGAACATATGGTAGGTTCAGAACCTGTGGTAGGCAAAAAGGAAGTTGTTCTTGATTGTAGGTGTGGCTGCGAATGACCCAGCAATGACGAGTTCAAGTAATGCAGTCATCCTTTTGTTCTGCATATGCACCCTGTGAAGTCCGCAGGCAGATGTGTTTTCCTGTGGTGTCATCCTCTATGCCTTGTTTGCGAAGGACCTGAAAGCAAGCCTTTTACATGATTTGCCGCAAAGAAGTGAGAACTTTGGAGAACAAATAGCTGTAACCAACTCTCAAAGGGTTTTCGAGGTGTGGTCCATTTATTCATACATATTTTTGTTTGATCGAAGGACTACCCTTGGATCTCTACGCGAGCTGGTGCTTGCAAGTGCTTTGAGTATGTCCGCACACATGGCTTCCTGAAGTTTATGAGCAAACGACGCATCATTGTGGGCAATGACAAGAAGCCCGTGCAGCAGGCGGGAGCGGCAGGAGAGTGTCCCTGTGGGTGGAAGTCAGTGAGAAAACCGTCATGTCGAAGAGTGATTTGGGTCGATTGGGGCTTTGGGCTTTTGCATGGCGAGATGTGATATGTGGTAGGTGATGTCGCCATCATTTACGCAGCTTCTGGATGGTTTGCTTCGCTTCAAGCCAGAGGCATTGGGTTGTCTCGTGATACAGTCTTGCAATCTTGTTCGGCGAAACGCTTGTCCTTGCATTTTCCTTCAAATGGATGCTGTGGGATGCTGTGATGGTGACACGCAAAAACCTGGTGAGAGCTGCGTGTTTGGTTCGGAGCCCGCTTCTTCGGAGCCCGCTTCCAGCCGTCCGATCTGTCAGGATCGCTTGGTCCTTCTGGAAGCTCAACCAGGCACGACGAGCGAAGCGAAGAGCTTCGACGAGCTGAATCGCCACCTCGACTCGCCGACGTGGACCGGAAATCGGATCAGGCCTGAGCAGTAGCAGCGTTTGGGCTTTCTGCTTAGAGTTGGAGAGGTGTTCCTTCATCTCCCTTGCAAGTCATACAAAGATTGATGCCTGAGGCTCAACCTTGGCTGAGACAGGCAAGATTCAGTTTGTGAAAACGATTCTCATTCTTGCTTGACACCTCAAGACTTGACTGCTTGCAACAGACGCGGTAGAAGAGTAAATCCCCCAATATAGGCCCTCGTCACTTTCACTCGCCTCCTCGACGCGTTGGCAACTCCGCAACGACTCCAGACTGTTGAAAAGAGCCCGGAGCTGCTGAGTTGGTTACGAGAGGAGCCTGTGAGCGAAGAGATTCGGTGCATCCTCACTGTTGGACGTTTGTGCAACCCAAGAAAACCGAGTTAAGTGGGATCTATTCATGTAAGAGATGTGTTTAAAACCCTGTAGCGCCACTGCCTTTCCAAGTTTCTTCTTGAGCGATGTGTGAAAACTGCTCCAGCCCTGGGAGGAGCGAATCATTTGAATTTTCTCTGCGCAAATCTCCGGAGATTTCTTTGTTTCCAGTGCGGACTCCAGCCTGGCTGACCATGGCCAGCTCCAGTTCCACTACACTACACCCTTTTGGGAAGGTTCCACGCAAGTAGCAACAGGCCGCCTTGAACTTCATGCATCCTTTTCATCATTGATTGTGTCGGTGCTTCTAAAGCCTTGCTTCTTGCGATTGTGTTGATTGACATTGTGCTCTGCAGAGTATGTCGCGAGACCCCATGCCCTTGGCGCTTGTTCGCCCAATGAGCAGGCAACGTGCAAGGGACTAGCTGAATGCTGCAAAAAGTGGTGGAGAGTTGTTACGGCCGAAATAGGAATGATCTGATTATTAGGTTTTAATTGTTCTAATCATACACCATTGACAACATGCTTTTTTTGCAGATTCTAAACTTATTTATAATAATCATCAAAATTAAATATGGGTAATAAATATATATATATATATTTTTTTTAAATGAAATGATTTCGTCTATTTTATTATTTCTTTTATATAATATTTTTAATTATTTAAATATATATATATATATTGTAATAAAACAATATAATATATAAAACAAATAATAAAATTAACGAGATTTTTTTAATTAAAATATATATTATTAAAACATCATTTCTAATAATTGAAATAATAAATAATATATTTAATTATAGAAATTTATTAATAATTAATAAAATAATTATATTATATATATTAAGAATTTTTTGAATTTAATTGATGTAATTTAATAATTAAATAGATTTAAATTAATAAAATAGTTATATATATATTTGGTAAAATGTTGGAAATTAATTAATTAAATTAATTTTTTAATATATATTTTTTTGATTTGGGAACGATTTTTATAAAAGGTATTTATAATATTTTTACGAAAGGTAGTTTGGTAAGGATTACTTTGAATTTGCTTTACGAAGAAAAGGAATTGGTTTGGTTGTTTGGATTATGGATATAAGGTGAAATTATACGCTTAGCAATGGTAGCAATTTGACGTTGGTTAGGAGATCGCGCAATACAGCACGAATCTTACGTAATGAGGTCGCGCGATGCGGCTTCGGTGCCGCGCGCGCGCACCCGGAAGCTTGACATAACGCGTATTGCGATACTGCGTTTATAGACCATATTGCTCGACACTAACGAGCTCGACACAATTTCTTTGCAAAGAATTGGGGAGAAACCCTTCGCGTCGCGGAACATTATTCGACTTAGCGTTATACTTTAGCGTGGCGAAACGCTTCCGCATGGAGTACGCCCACCATAGCGTGACGTCCATCCGTGGCAGTGCCGGCCGCGCCCCTCCAGCACTATCCTTGTAAGGGGTTGGTCATTGCGGCTTCGATGCAATGCGTGCAGGCCTGTAATCCTGACACAGTGCGTGCAGTTGTGGGACTATAATTGGCTTACGTATTACGATTTTTGCGCGCGCTTTTTTTGACACACCTTTAAACAAACGAGCGTCGACGTAACGCAGCCTCTCTGCAGAGCCGCGTGGCTTCTTGTGTGATTGACCAAGGGACACATTCCTGAAAAACCGGAGACAGTCCCTCACCAGAAAAGGTCCCGACAGCTACCCGATCCGTCTCTACCTTTCGTGTTTCCCCGCTCAAGTGTATGGTAGTGGAATTTCGATCGTAAGATATTCGTTGGTTGGGGGAAATTCTAGAATTAAGGGTGTTTGGATTTGCGAATTTTTGATATTCGTATATTTGGTAGGAGTTACTAATAATATATTTTTGTAGGAGATTAATTTTTATAGATTTGGTCGAATGATTTTGAAATCGTGGAAGATGAAGAAGAAAAAATTGTATTCGGTGATTTTTGAGGGCGTATTTATATTGGTAAAAATATATGAATATAATTAGGAAGAATTATAGATATATTCTTTTTGATAACTATTCTTTTATCGTATTGATATTCCAAGGAATATATAAAATCAAGATAATTCGAAGGTTAGTACTAGAATAGATTTTTAATGGCCTAATTATGGATTTTAGTAGAAATTAATTTTATGTATATTAATTTGCCCGGGATTATGGCATAAAAGACCATTTAGATAGGGAATATGATGGCGCGACGGATTATTAATTTAATACTATAAATATATATCCATTTCGGCATTTATTATTAATTGCAAAAATATCCGAATAATATTTAATATATTTATACGAATAATCCGACGACAAATTCTTTTTATCCTTTATAATAATACCTAATTCAAGCCCATACCTCACTAATTTTCATTTTATCAAAAAATCACCTTAGCATTATAAAACACATTTTATCTTTTCGATAAATAATAAAACCAAATTTTTGTGTCAAATATTAACAAAAAAATAAAACAATTAATATAATAACCATTATATATTAATTTACAGATAAAAATATCATCAAGATACAATAATAAATTCATCTATATAATAACGATAAATATATATATATATACATATATAAACAATTAATGCCTACATAAAAAACAACCATATCATCATAAATTTAATACATAATACTATATTTGGAATAATTTCAAATTATAGGGGGTATTGAAAAAAAAGAAATCCCGTGTCTTTTGCAATACCTCGAAATCATGGTATCGTTTTATTCTATTTTTCCCCAAACAGTTTACTGTGAGGGGTTCTCAATGCTTTAAAGAATGGTCGCCTTGGTGCTGGATGGTCTGGTCGGGTTCCCGGCCGGCTTGTCTCCCACTTCCTTTCATTTGTCTCCCAATTCTTTTCATTTGTCTTCCAAGCTGGGTGCTTGTGGTCGGGTTCCCGGCTGGCTGTCTCCCACTTCCTTTCATTTGTCTCCCACTTCTTTTTCAATTGACTTCCAATTCTTTTCATTTGTCTCTCAGGCTGGGTGCTTTTGTCTTCCACTTCCTTGAATGTGTCTCCCACTTCTTTTCATTTGTCTCTCTTGTGGTCCGGTTCCCGGCTGGCTTGTCTCGCACTTCCTTGCATTTGTCTCCCATTTCCTTTTATTTGTCTCCCGCTTCTTTTCATTTGTCTCCCAGGCTGGGTGCTTGTAGTCGGGTTTCCGGGCGGGTTGTCTCCCACTTCCTTGCATTTGTCTCCCACTTTTCCCACTGTTAGGGGCGTAATCAATTCTTTCTTGAGACGTGTCCGCCCTTTGTGTCACTGCTGGTGTCCGCCCATTTCCACTGGCCATGTAACATTTCTATTCATCCGTCTCTCAGGTCTGTCACTGCTGGTCCGCCCTTTTCCGCTGGCCATGCAGCATTTCTATTCATGTGTCTCCCAGGTCTGTCACTGGTGGTGTCCGCCCTTTCCCGCTGGTCGTTCGTGTAGCATTTCTTTTCATTTGTCTCCCAAGTCTGTCACTGCTGGCGATGCAACATTTCTATTCATTTGTCTCCCAGGTGTGTCACTGCTAATGTCCGCCCTTTTCCGCTGGCCATGCAGCATTTCTGTTCATTTGTCTCCCAGGCCTGTCACTGGCCCTTTCCTGCTGGATTTGTCCGCCGCATCTGTCACTGCTGCTGTCCGCCCTTTTCCGCTGGCCATGTAGCATTTCTATTCATTTGTCTCCCAGGTCTGTCACTGGTGGTGTCCGCCTCTTTCTCCTGGCCATGTAGCATTTCTGCTGGTGTCCGTCATGTAGCATTTCTGTTCATCCCTCAGGTCTGTCAGTGGTGGTGTCCGCCCTTGGACGCTGGCCATGTCGCATTTCTCTGTTCATTTGTCTCCCAGGTCTGTCACCGGCGTTGTCCGCCCCTTTCCGTTGGCCATGCAGCATTTCTATTCATTTGCCTCCCAGGTCTGTCACTGGTGTCCGCCCTTTTGCGCTGCCGATGCAACATTTCTATTCGTCTGTCTCCCAGGTCTGTCACTGGTGGTGTCCGCCCTTTTCCGTTGGCCATGTAGCATTTCTATTCATTTGTCTCCCAGGTCTGTCACTGCCAGTGTCCGCTGGCCATGCAGCATTTCTATCTCCCAGGTCTGTCACTGCTGGTGTCCGCCCTTGTCCATTGGCCATGCTGCATTTCTATTCATGTGCCCCCCAGGATTGTCACTGGTGGTGTCCGCGACCATGTAGCATTTCTATTCTTTTGTCTCCCAGGTCTGTCACTGGTGTGTCCTTGTCTTTTGGCCATGAAGCATTTCTATTCATTTGTCTCCCAGGTCCGTCACTGCTGGTGCCATGTAGCATTTCTATTCATTTGTCTTTCAGGTCTGTCACTGGTGGTGTCCGCCCTTTTCCGCTGGGCATGCAGCATTTCTATTCATTTGTTTCTCGGGTCTGTCACTGGTGCTGCCCTTTTCCGCTGTTTCTATTCATTTGTCTCCCATGTCTGTCGCTGCTAATTTCCGCCCTTTTCCGCTGGCCATGCAGCGTTTCTATTCATTTGTCTCGCAGGCCTCACGTACAGCCAGTGTCCATGCCGATGGAGTTCCTTTCAAGGTCTCTGCCAACTGCTTGTCCACCTTGTTCAACTCATCGTAGTTGTCAAGATAAACTCGGTACTGATGGGATGCGGAGCTTTGGTGGCGATCCCGACGGATTTCTTGCTGCTTGCCTGCTAGCTTTCTCTCGCCCCGCAAAGCTTGCTGGATCACTCGACGGTGGACATGCTGTGCGATTGCAACGGAGTTGATAAACCCCATAGGCAAGACCCTGCTGACAAGGAGCCAACCTTTGCCTGTGTAGCCTTCTGGGAGGCCCCCCGGTGGGATCTCCCGTCCACTCTGGAGAGGTAAAAGAAACACCTCACATCCTCTGTGGTGTCAAAAGCAGTTCCCCATCTCCTAAGACTGTCCCAGACATCCCTGTAACCGTAGGTAGTGTAGAGGTGTCCCCAACCAGGTTTCGGCAAAGTCCGTTGGTTGGCACTAGATTCATGATTAGTCTACACACTTCGAACTCTTCGCCTCTTTCATCCACGGCTCTCTCCCCCTTCTCTACTGCAAATAGCCCGTTAAGAACTGGACGCCCTTTAACATGATAAAGCTCCTCCCTTGTCACTGGTGGTGCCCGCCCTTTTCCGCTGTTTCTATTCATTTGTCTCCCAGGTCTGTCACTGCTGGGTGTCCGCTCTTTTCCGTTGGCCACGTAGCATTTCTATTCATTTGTCTCCCAGGTCTGTCACTGCCAGTGTCCGCTCTTTTCCGCTGGCCATGCAGCATTTCTATTCATCTCCCAGGTCTGTCACTATTCATGTGTCTCCCAGGCCTGTCACTGGTGGTGTCCGCCCTTTGCCGCTGGCCGTATAGCCTGTTGGCGATGAAGCGTTTCTATTCATTTGTCTCCCAGGTCCGTCACTGCTGGTGCCACGCAGCATTTCTATTCATTTGTCTTTCAGGTCTGTCACTGGTGGTGTCCGCCCTTGTCCGTTGGCCATGAAGCATTTCTATTCATTTGTTTCCCAGGTCCGTTAAGGCTGCTGTCCGTCCTCCATGTAGCATTTCTATTCATTTGTCTCCCAGGTCTGTCACTGCTGGTGTCCGCCCTTTTCGTCGGCCATGCAACATTTCTATTCATTAGTCTCCCAGGTCTGTCACCCTTTTCCGCTGGCGATGCAACATTTCTATTCATTTGTTTTCCAGGTCTGTCACTGCTGGTGTCCGCCCTTTTCCGCTGGGCATGCAACATTTCTATTCATTTGTTTCCCGGGTCTGTCACTGGTGCTGCCGCCCTTTTCCGCTGGCCATGTAACACTTCTATTCATTTGTCTCCCATGTGATTTCTTTCTTTTTGTCTTTCAGGTTTGGTGCCTGCACTGCTGTTTTCTGCCCTGTCCGCTGGAACAGATTCGCCTGTGAAAGGTTCTTGCTCCTTTGCAAGGGGTGCGTGACTGTCTCAGGGATTGCATTCCTGCCACACTGTGTAACTCTCTCAGCTTTGTTTCTTTTCGGGCAACCGTTGGATGAATGACCGGATTGGATTACGGCGGCGTGGCAGCGATCTCTCTGTTCAGTTGGGGCGGAGGGCATACGTCAGGCACCAAAAATCAATTTCATGTCACATCCTTCGCTCCTCATGCTTTTGTTTCTTGTCCTCACGTGGTCAGCTCCCCGCTGACTGAGCAGCATGACCAGCATCATGTTCGCGCTTGAAGAATAATTCTCCAAAAGGTTTACTGTTAGGGCTTCTCAATTCTTTCTTAAGATGTGTCCGCCCGCTCTGTACTGCTGTGTCCGTCTCTGCCTTGCAATCCTTTACATTTGTCTCCCAGCTCTGGACGTCGCAGGCTCTAGTTTCGATTTTGAAAAACACAAACTGTTTGGGGTCTACGGTGGTGTAATTATCGTTTTCTCAAATGAAAATATCTTTGGTGGAAGATTACAAATCAAAAGATGTCCTTTGGTGGTAATTTTGGTAATCTATACGATTCTATTTCAAGATTCCATAATATTGTCTATACCAAGGCATACATTGTCTTTGATGGTAAAGACATAGCATGGCGACAACAAAGATCAAATATAGACAGCCAAACAACATTATCCCATCGTATACTTCTACCCTTCAAATTATCTAATAAAAACAATCAAATGGGTACTTGTCCATCAGAGCTACTTTTTGCTACATTCATTTCCTTATATTTTTGTTATCATTCCGGATACCTCTATAGGTTGCCATCTTCATAGATCCTATAAACAACTACAACGTATAAATCAATCAATCCATTCAATTCCTAATAATACGGCCAAAAACCTCTAAGAACTATTTATTCCTAATAACAATATTGCGTTGTAATAAAACCAAATATCCCTAATAATTTCTTATTCCTAATAATATAATCAAAATACATAATAATTTCTTATTCCTAATAATAAAACCAAAAATCACTAATAATAGTTTTTCTAAATATATAAATAATCATTATGTTATTTTTTAATTCTTATCATTTTCTATTATACAAATACATTAATATTATTAAAACACATATCAATACTAAATCACTAAATACGGCATTATTTCAACAATCCATATACTAATATTCCTATCCATAATAATCTTATTAAAACATATATATATATATATTATATCCAAAATATATTTAAACCAATATATTTAAATTATCTATAAATTCCAATCAATATATTTAATTATATAATATATATTTAAATATATTATTAAATATAATATATTCGAAATATTTTATATTTACCAAATATATTAAATATTATTCACTTCCGGCAGAGAGAGCTCTGCCCGTGTTGGGCGTCAATCCGTAGATTGGCTGCGTCTAGCGCATCTGGTGCCCCGGGCGGCATCGAAGTTTCATGGCTCTTGGCTGGTCGAAAAAGGCACAAATGGATTGCAGTAGAGCATGGAGCTCCAAGCGCTCGTGAGGTGTGTGCTTTCTACGAGCCACAGGAGATACAAGTCATGCTCAAGATCTGGTGTGTGAGCACATGGCGCTGCTCGACTCCAGTCGTCAGTCAGGAAGCGGCTGCCTCCAGTCCGGAGACAGGCCTGATAGTGGCCTGAATGTGGTTCAGCGCCTCGGTGGACCACAACAGAAACAATCTCAAAACGTTTCCAGTGGACATTCCAGCTGTGTTCATCAACGAAACATGGCAAGTGAACGGGGATTCGGTTCCATCGAAAAGGCTGTGGGGACCTAACATCCAATGTTGGGAACCGATTGACCTGTAGGCAGACTGTGGTCGTGCAATCCGAAAAACCGCAGTGGAATGGTGCTTGCTCATGCCACAAATTGATCAGGTCCTGAATCGTGCAATCACCTTCTTTTGTCTGCTGAAGGAGGATCGGAGCGTACAGGTGGCCTGTGTCCTTGGTGGCGGCTTCAAGCCTTGCCTCCCATGTGGAAGTGGAAAGACCACCTCCATCCCCATGCATGGCTTGTCGAAGCCAGCCAACAAACTCAGCAGAATCATGCTGTGTCCCTTCATGATTGCTGAACCATGAATGCAAAAGATGGCCCAAGCAGCTGATCTCAGGTAGCAGCTGATGGTGGTTGGAGCACGAAAGCAAGCGAATCAAAGGATCTTTCCAGTGCCCCACCGCATGCCAGACAAAAATATCATTCATGCAACAGGCCCAAAGCTCAGCCAGCAATGCTGCATTCATGTAGCAGACGTTGCATCCATTCCCCAAGGAAAGAATGGTGACCTCTGCAAGGTCGATGGTCGGATTCGAACAAAGATCAGCTGCGTAAGCCCGCTGCCGGTCAATCGCTGTAGGGCATCGTAGAGCTCCTGAGCCGCTTGTCCCCTCAGGGAGATGTCCAGTCTCCAGGGCACAACAACCGAATCCGTGACCGTCGAGTCCTGAGGCATAGGCTTCAGTGCCGAGAAGCGGTGGATCAGGTCCGCTTGAGCTGCCAGAATATGGATCTTCTGGATCAGAGCAGCGGCTTCCTCTGAGGGAAGGGGATCGTGGGCTGCAGGCTGCAGAGTTTTCTCTTTGGAGTCCCATTGAAGGTAATTCCAAGAGTTGGTTGCTGTCAATACTTGCTTGCTCTGAAGGGCTCGAATCAGTTCGTGATCGTTTGATCCGAAGGGTAGCTTCGATGCACGAAAGGCCAGTTCCTCGAACCCCGAACGAAACATGTGTTGTCTCAACGAGGTGGTGACCTGGCCTGATTCCCTCTGCCCATGCCAATCCTTTGAGGTCTTCAGCATCAGTGGCAGAATGCTGCCTTTTCCGGCCTGAACAAAGAAGATGAAGCTCTTGTCGAGATGGATCTGATTCAGCTGGTCCTCCTGGCGAAGCGTCAACTTTGCCAGCATGGATATCAAGCTGCCATCTTCTCCCAAGTCCGAAGCCGATGAGCGCGAGGGCTTCCTCTGTCCCTTGCGTGCAGGCCGGTCGGATGGCTTGTCCTCCTGCTCTGTTCTGGGACGTTTTGCAAAATAACTTCCACAGAAATCCATCAGCTCTGCAAAAGACTGATCGTCGCCGCTCATACGTTCCATCTTGGAGGTCGAGGGCAAGACACCGAAGAAACCAATCTTGGGCCAGTACGTGTTCTAGTTCAAACAACAGATTCTGAAAATGAAAGTGCTGAATCCAGGCTGTCGTGTGAAAAACAATGTCTGCATACTGGAGAAGCTCCTGTTCTGCTGAGTCCCAAGCCCAGTGGCACGGCCATCGTGCAATAGGTCAGAAGTCGATGGTGCAGGGAGACCTCAAGGTCAAGGTGCGGAAGGCCGGACAAATGAGCCATCCAATTGACGAAAGCATTAAACCATCTCAGTCGGAGCTCCGGCCAAAAAGGAACATGCCAACACGTAACTGCTGCATAGGTCATGGAGGGTGTGGTCAACAATGGCCAGGTCAGATCACGTGTGTACTCAGGTGTGTCAGCTGGCATGCACAGGGCACTGACGACCAGGACAGGCCTTCCTGAGGTTGGAATGCAGGTCGAACTCTGTGCGGCAGTGTCCGCAGGCTTGGGAACCTCAGGCGGAGCGGGCGTCATCACTGAAGGTCCAAAGTGTTGGTCCTTGACCCATTCAATCAACAAGATTGGACAGCTGGCTCGCTGATGCAAACGAAGTGCAGCTTCTGACGTATATGTGGTGTGACAATGTGCACAGGCCAATCGTCCTGGGGTCATGTCTCTGCTGGGCCTAAAGACAAAGAATGGTGGCTTCACAACCTGATGCTCCTTGGACAAATGACTGGCTAAGGCTTTGCGGCCGACCGTTTCCAAACACAATGGGCATTGAAAAGTTCTCGAAGGAGCTTCGACATGCTGGCATGGTTTGTTCAGCATGACCGGAACTGTGTCAAATTTTGGAATCTTGGCGGCACGAACAAGCTGGCCATCTGCCTGAACTTCATGCCCATGAGTCGGTAAGTGTCTTTCAATACCTGTTGCTGTCAGGAATCTAGTGTAACAATGAGGACAGGCATGCAGGGGAGGTGATGGTGCGTGATCATCAACCTCTACAGCACGAGTGGTATCCGGATCAGGCCTCGTCTGCACGGCTGGAGCAGCCGTTGGTGGTCCTGGCATGGCCGGTGACGGCGGTGGAAGGGATATCGAACTAGGCGCGTCTGTGGCTGTCCTAGATGCTGTCTGCATGACTGGCATGATGGGGAAGTGTTCGGGTTAAAAGGTGTGCCCCATTATGATCGAAATCTGAAAGAGGACCCCATATTCATGAATTCGGGTGTCACGGCATTCACTATCGCAGAAACTGCATCTGCCTCGGCCACCACCTATATTTGCCATGCCCTGAACATGCTCTCGAAAATGCTCTGCCAGGGAAACCAAGTCTGGATGGCATTCCGTGAAGTGCTTTCGAATCGAGCGAGCGGCAATCCGCATGTGACAAAAAGTGCAGTGATTGGCTATCTCATTGATCAATGCCGTATTCAACAAAAGACCTGGGACAGACTTGTGGCGCAAATGCATTTTGAGATCTGGTCGGTTGATGATCGGCACGATCGACTCCTGAGCAGGATCAAAGCGAGGACACGTATATTTATTGATATGGTCACGAAGTCTGTAGAAATCAACGAAGATATGTGAACAGTGCGCGCAGATCGAACGGCCTTGCCATGCATCCCGTAAAGGCTGAAAGATGTCATCAGGCTCACACGGAACTTGATGGGCTTGTCTCATGTGTCGTTTCAGTGTTCCGGCCTACTGGAAGATTCTGTGGCATTCCGGACAGGCCATTGCCTGAGCGCTGCCCATGTTGGAGTGGTGATCAGGTGGAGGGATTAAGGGTTCAATCCAGAGATCTGGGACGAACATACACACATCCGGCATTTCGCTGTCCATGGCTTCAAGGCGGAGGAGTTCCCGTCTGGTCAACAGGGCCGCTTGAATCCTCCGTCTATGAGTAAGGACGGTTGTCCATGGAGGTGGTTCACGAATGCGTGCAAAGAAGTGTGCAGTGGATTCATGTGTGAGACACACTGGTGAATGTGTAATCGTCCTGTGATGAGTATTGATCATGCTGATTAGTTGTCGAAATCCCTTCTGAATTAAACCCATTTCATGAATGCCATATTGAGCAGTGGCCAGAACACATTGCTTGTATAACTTGAGTTTAGTGTGGATGGGGTGGACATCCCTCACAAGCCAGGACCTGAGATTGCGGAAGCACCATTTGGCGGCTGTGATTCTACGTGCAGTGGTATCAACATCCCATGCTCTATATCCTATGATGACACCAAGATACGCTGTTTTTGACACAAGCGGCAGCTGCCAGCGGCGTTCTGGCAGAGTCAGCACCGGGCCAGTGTCAGGTCGACTGACCCAATGTCGAAGGAAGGCAGGAGCCTCTTTCCCTTGGAGTCGAAGCATGGCAACTGACTTGTGGAGATTAATATTAAACCCGAAGGCTTGAAGGGTCATCAACACGTGTTGAAGGTCAATGAGTGCTTCAAGGGCTTGGGCTGTCGATCGAATTATCCACCGGAGGTGGATATCGTCGGCGTAGACAACCATGTGCTCGTGGAGCCATATGGGGGAGTATTTGGTCTGAAGATCAACTAGCACTAGGCTCATGGTCAGCGTCCACAAGAAGGGGGCATCTTTGGCCCCCTGTTTGATTCCCCGATGTGCCTGGATCTGTCCTATCAATTGCTTGAAGGGAATACAATACTTGTGGGGAGTGAGCCACGAATGCACAAGTTGAAAGAGGTCAGAATCCAAATGGTACAACTGTAAGGCTCGAAGCACTAAGGTTCGATTGACCGTGTCAAATGCCTTTTCCATATCTAAAGAAACCTGGAGACCTCCAAGCAGCTTAGGCATATTACCAATCTTGACTTCCTTGCACATCATGCGTGCAATTCTACAATGCTCTGCTACAATGAGAAGGCATTCACGAGTTCCTCTGTGAGGCAAGTACGCATAGAGCGGAAGACATCTAAGTCTGTCGAACGTCTGTTGAACGATCAGCTTGCATTGGATTCCGGCAAGTATCTTGTTGATCGGATGCTGTAGGCAGATTGGTCTGAGTGCCTGGGGTTTGCGGATTTATTGGGTTTAGTAAGAAGGTATATCCATCCTGTTTCCGATGATCCGGAAGGCAGATGGGGTTTTGAAGCCAAATCTGATGAATCTGGTGCATTAATGGATCCATTAATGGATCAATAAGATCATGCGCGAAATGCTTCTAGATTAGAGCAGGCAACCCGTCTGGCGCCAGGGCCTTTGTACTAGGCAGGTGCAAAAGCTCAGTGAGCACATTTTGGCGGTCGAAGGGGAGTCTGGTTAGGGGTGCCAGGTCTGGTGCATCAAACTTCGGGTCAGCAAACAGATTGGGGTAGTACTATTCAATTGAAATCAATTCCTGTTGCGGTGCCAAAGGCATGCCATGAGGATCAAAGAGCTGTATACGTCTCGTGCGTTGTTTCGGACACAAGAGCCTGATCTTCCTATACCAATCAAAAATGCGTCCATGAAGGGCAAGATCAGCACCCTCAGTCAGGATTGTGTGCAATTTATCTCTTTTGTTCTGTCTACTCTGTTTACGAATAGCTTTGTGGAGAGTTCTGAAGGTGGTGACATAAGCCCAGCACTCAAAGAGATCGCGAGTGGTGCGTCCTCGTACGGCCATGGCCTGTTTGCGGGCATTCCACATCCTGGCAGCCAGGGAGGGGATGTGCGGAGCATGAGATACCCGCTATTTCCGTTTGGGAAAGAAAAGAAAACATATGGTTCGTAGTTCTTGTTCCAAAGCGAGCATGGAGACCTCAGTCGGTTGTTGAGGAGAATGCCTGGCGATACACTGACGAATCTGGACCTCGAACAGCTGCCAATGTGGAGTGTGCTCTAGTCTAGCCGTGCGTAGGGCGAATCGATCAATGCTATTTAGAGGGAACACTGGTTTCCGAGGCGCAAACCACCTGGGCAGGACAAAGAACAATGGATGATGGTGAGGTCCAAGACAACCAAGTTGTGCATAAAATTCCTATCAATGGTGGGTTGCATGCGTCGAAATTGAATCTGATGCTGTCGAACAAAAACATAATCAATACGAGAATGGTGTGAACCATGTTCGAAGGTCGATGCATATTGTTGTTTGCAGTGCAAAGCAATCAGGTCCTGTGCTCTCGTCAATTGCTGTAGAAGGTCACGATCAATATGAGTGCTAGAGGATGCACGGGCATCATGGCTATTGATGTGCGGCGGATCGAACCCGAGGGTGGTGTTGAAATCTCCCATCAATACCATCTGGTGCTGCTACGGAACATGATTTAAAAGTTGTCGCAAACTAGTCCAAATCTTGGCACGATTGTCGAGAAGCTGATCTCGGCCTTTGATAGCATTCCATGCATGTTAATAAACAACGATGAAATCATATGTGCAGTCCAGAAAAAGGCGAATCTGTAGAAGTCGGCCATCTGAATGAGAGACCGTGGCTATCTATTCAGATCTGGCCAGGATACTTCGGATAAGCACCAGAATGGCTGCATGCTTCGTCGAGAAGTGGATACAATGCCAACCTTAAGACGTCCAGGTGGCGTTAAAATTCCATCCAATTTCCTACAATGTTACGACGTGTAGAGGCTAAGAATTGCACCAATACAACAGCTCGTCATGCACCAAATTTTTCGATGCATTCCAAGTCATGCATCGAATACCAAGAGTTGTTTGGGGTGTCCGCTGCTTCATCTTTTCATGTAAGTGGTAGCGATAAGCTTCTCTAAAGCGCCAAGGCACATCTGTAACAAAAAGGTAGCCTTTGCGGTAAGGCGTATAGCCATATTACACGACACGAAAACAAGCTCTTTTATATAATTTTTTAATCTAAACGATGCGCGGCCAAACAACAAGGCCGTAACCTCCTTTAGCCCATACCTCTAATGACTTCGTAAAAAAACACTACTATGGAGTAAAAGGTAAAGTTCCATCATCTAAGAATTTAAGACCAAACTATCCAGAACATAAAGCGAAAAATATGCCCTAAAAATTTACAAAGAAATAATTACCGAAACTCGAGGCTCAAATAACGCTTCACATATCAATACTAAATCATTAAATACGACATTATTTCAATAATCCATATACTAATATTCCTATCTATAATAATAAAAAAAAAACATATTTATAATATATAATTAAAATATATTTAAACCAACATATTTAAATATATTATTAAATATAATATATTCGAAATATATTATATTTACCAAATATATTAAATATAAATATCTAAAAATATATAAACATAATATATATTTATATATGTTTAATTCATTCTTAATATCAATAAATATATATTTAAATAGAAAAAATATCAATTATAATTTATATATCTTAATTTTTGGTTTATGAATATATTATTTGGTCAATTATATTATCGTTTTAGAATGCCTCCACAACCTAAATTCGTTAGAATTAGATTATCGATCATAGGTTACTATTATTTTTGATCCTATCATTTTATATGGTTTGGTGCAATTTCTCAGCACAAATGTACTCTCCCTACTAAGGCGATTTATGCTTGTTCCGTGGCTCATAAAAACGAATATTGAAAAACTCACAAGGTTCAGAAAGTGGTCAACGACAAGTATGTGCAGTCTCAAGTGTATATGAAAAGGAACATGTGGTCTGGTGACCTATTACATCACAATATATGTACATTTTTTCTATTTTTGATTGAATATTTAGGAATTTAATGAATTATTGATTGAAACCATTGCAGATGATGAGTGGATTTACATGACTAATATATAGTCATATAAAACCGAGAAAAAAATGCCTGGTATGTACAGGCATGGAGCACCCAGCTAGCACTATGCACCCGGTGACAAGTGCCAAGACCAAGACTGACTGATGCATCAATCAACACTTTATCTATTCCTCAACGCTTCTGCTCACACATTTCAGATCATTTCAGGGTGGAGGGTGATCTTGGCCAACTGAGCTTGGCAGGAGCCAATTCACCACACCTTCCGGAAGTGCGACCTGGGGCAGAATGTACGGAATATGATGGAATGGACAACGTCGCTTACACACTTGACACAACCAAGGAACAAAAACAACACCTCCCACTTCTACTACTCTTGTCGCCTCCAAAGTGCCTTCTAAAGGAGTGAGGTTGAAGAAGCACCTCTGCGAAGAAAACAATGGTATAACTCTGTGATGATTGGCGTGCATGGTGTTTCTCCAGTCATACATGAAGTCCAGTGGCCAAACCAGGAAGCTGAACTGTTTCGGCCGCACCTGGTCTGCCTCGAGCTTCGAGTGCCTGTGACAAGGCTGCGCCCGCTAGATCTGCTGCGTTGGAGGCCTGGTCCTTCGAAGGAACAAGACCAATCTCGATGCACGAAGCAACAAAAAGAAAACCACCAAATATAACTAGTTGATGTGGCTCAAAATAGACCGCACCTAAAGGCGAATTTGGAATTTTCTGTCATTTGACCAAAGGCATTGGATTTTGCTTTCTGAGCCATCGCAAGGTGATCGATTCCGCAGTTCCTTGCCAGGCTCTCTCAGCGCTCCAAGGCCATCAGCTTTAAAATGAGCTTCAGCCTCAAATGCCGTTTGCAACACCTAAAGCGCCTTCAGCCTCAAGTTCTGTGTACCTCCAGCTCTTCAGCTTTCTCCGGACAGCTTTTTTTGACTGTTTCACATTCTTTTTTTGTGCACAATGTCAAGTTCTTTTGTTGGTCTGGCTTACCTCTGCCTCATCCATCCGCTGAATGGGCGAGGCCAACGGCCTCGGTCGATCGCAAAAGGTTCAGTTCAAGTAGCCAAACACACTGAGTTGCTGCAGGGTTCTTCAATACATCTCATGGATGGATCATTCTTTGATCTCCTTCATTTGATCAGTACGTGATCTTCGAGGTTCTCTTCGTCTGCTGTAATTCTTGAGGTGCACACCATCTTGCCACTTGCAAGCAACTGGTTCCTAGCCGGAAGCGACCCATGCCTGACCAGCACGTCTGCAAAAGGAGCAGGGAGAGGAGGCAGTTGAAGCATGGGAACTCATGTTTTGAACTCAGTAGATTTTTTCTGCCTGCCAGAAGTCTCTGCATTTCTTTTGGACCAATTGTGCCTCCTGGTAGCAAGTCATGCTGCTCTGGAGCGCTCACCAAGTCTCCTCCTCGACCCTCCTGGAGGAACCCAAGGGACCCATCTGGGCTTTTGAGACCCAAGGGACCCATGCTGACGTTGAACAAACGCTTTGCAGCTTCCAACGTTCTCTTCTTTCCACGTTGGCTTCTGCCCTTTTAGCTCTTCAGAAACCACCCAACAGACGTCCTGCCCTAGAGGTAAGAGCCCCGCGCTTCCCTCTTGAGGAGTAGAAGGCATGGCGGATGCTGTGGCCTTAGCTCATTCAGCGAGGTCTGTCCCGTCCAGGCCGACGAACTAAGATGCGGGCAGTTGCCATGGGGGCCAAAGCAGCAGGGCTGCAATACCCCACCTGTTTAAGAATAGACAAAGTAGACCACGTCAAATAGGTTTCCTAGGAAGTATCAGTTCAAAAAGACTTGTGTCCAAGCAATGCACTGACGGCATTTGCGCGTTCCACATCGGAGTTCTGGCCTGGTCAATTCAATGGGCTAAAGTCAGTGACGCAAAAGCCAGCATGCAGGGCGTTTGTTCGTGCTTCCTTTCGCGGGCACCTTTCCAGACATTTCACCTGGCCCTTCTGCTTCATGCACTTCGTCAAAGTCAGCTTGTGAGGGCAACCTGCAAAGCGCGCTCCACCGCTTTTATATAATAAACAACCTCTCGTGAATCAGTGCAACAAAGAGGCCTTGTTAAATTCCACACATACTGCTTGAATGCATCTAGTCTATATATCATATCCAGTCTATGACCTGTGAACAACTGAAATACTTAACTTGAAGGGAACACGACTTTATGTTTCATGCATCTTTCGGGACTTCTTTTTTCATGTTTTTTTCCACTAACAAGCAGTAGTTTTGCGGAAGCATAACTGGCCACATCGAGCTGTTTGGTAGTAAGCCTAGTTGGTTTTGCCGAAATATGGGGGTGACACCTTTTATGGACTCCTTTTTTTGGGATCGGCACCAGTCGGAGACTGTAAGGCCGCAGTCGTCTGCTGGACTTCTTGAGGTGCACACCATCTAGCCACTTGCAAGCAAGCATTTCCCAGTCGAAAGTGACCTGACAAGTCTGTGGATGGGGGATGCGTTTGACACATGGAACCCCTGAACTTCCAAATTGCAAGGTTGCTATAAGCCTAATAGCTTCTTGTTTCTAATAGCTTCTTGTTACTACTAGTAAGGCACTTGTTACTAGAAGTGATGCACTTGTTCCTAGTAGCTTATTGTTTCTAGCAAGGTTGTGCCAGCAGAATAGCTGTTCGAATTTGCGGTAGGCAGTATGACAACAACAGTGATCGCTTGCTCTCGTGCCTCCTGACAGCAAATCATGCTGCCCCTCAGCATTCGTGAGATCCGCGCGGCCCTCCTGAAGGTAGATGGTTGGCTTTTCGGCCGCTCTCACCCATCCATTTCTTTCATTTCGTTCAATACCAATTCTTCGCAAACCACTACACCCCATCCAATTCGGGCCTGCCCGCGAGGCGTCAGCTCTGCACTGATGTTCTCTTGAGTCGGGGTGGAAGGCATCGCCGATGCCGTGGCCTAACCAAAGCGCCGAGTCATCGTGCACAACAAATCTACTGACTGGTTCTTAGGAATGAAGTTGAATGAAGGAATGGATTCTAAGGTATCTATGGTGAGGGCTCATTCACATATTCAAGTCAGTCTATGGCCTAAAGAAGGGCCCACCATGACCCAACCAGACCGCAACTAAGGAATGGGCACTTGCCATGGGGGTTGTTGCAGCAGTGCTGCAATACCCCACCTGTTGAGATATGAAAAGCATTGCAGCCCGATGTGGGAAGTATGAGTAAGTATAAAAAGCCTATCGCACTGACCAAGCATGTCCAAGCATCGCACTGACGGCATTCGCGCATTCCAAATTGGAGCTCTGGCCTGCTCAAATCCACGCAAGTCGTCTGAACCTTTCTGAAAGAGTTTCTAAAGCTAGCATGGAGTACGTCTGTTTGCGCTTCCCTTTGGGCAGGGCGCCTTTCCAAACATTTCACCTGGCCCCGCTGCTTCATGAACTTCGTCAAAATCAGCTTGTGAGGCTGACCTACACTGGGCAATGGGCAGAATATGGCAGAATGACATACAATGACAAACATGTAGCATCTCAAAAACAACATGGCAGAGGGCACACCTTTGGACTTTCATGGCTGCAGCCGACTAAACGAGGGCTGCCAAAGAGGGAAAATGGAGGCTGAGAAAGTGACGGAACGGAGGCTGGAACACAATCAGTGTCCTCCATGACGTCCTAGACCAAGCAGCGAAGCAGCGTCTGGACGCACGCGTCCAGGTGTTTACCATGGACGCACAGGTGGAACACATCCATGTCCGCTGCTTTGGCATTTCTTTTTCGATGACGAGAACGAGTGGTGAAGTGGCCTTTATAAAATCTATAAGTTCTATAATAAGATCTCTGTGGAAATCCGGTCCCACCGAAATGAGCATGTCCGCTGTGGCTAAATGAGCATGTCGCGATGGTGGTACTTCACCTGGCCCCACATTCTCAAGGCTCACTGGCTCCAGTGTCTCCTGCTTGGACCAGTTCTGACACCTAGTCCATCGAGAAGAAAGATGAACACACTCTCTTCAAATAACCTACAACCAAATCCATCTATATACAGCCCAACGTCTCCAAACAGCCTGTGGATGCCCCTCCCAATCCAAAGGATGAAATCCAGTCCTCACTGCCTGGAGAACAAGCTACAACATGCTAACGATCGCACGGCACGACGATTTCCTTCGATCCAAGGCATCGGAACATCGTCACGACACTCGGAACAGCGACACGTGTCGTGCGAGTTCCCAGAAGAGCCGATTTCTGGCTTTCGTTGCCAGGGTCCGACTGTGCTCCTGACTGTGACTCAAGTAGCTGACAGTCCTCGTGAAGGACTAGCTCACCCTGCAGCGCTGTCTCACCACAGGTGGACAGGACACTTGCAACTTTCCTCTTCAATCATTCAATCTCTGGTTTTTCTCTATTCTGCATTTGTTTTCTTGTGGACAACAAGAAACACAACACTACGGTATGTGTGGAGCTTAAGCCAGGTGCCAGTGCATTCTCTAGCTCGGTCTTCAGCTTTAATAAGGCCATGTCTGCCTTAAAACACCAGGCCGTGTCACTTCATCCAGGCGGCTTGGTTTCTGCTTGCAACAGAACAGGTGTTACTCCTGGGCTTTGGACATGACCCACAGCCTGAAGCCACGAAAAACACTGCTGTGTCCCACGTGACAAACACAGGGTAACAATGGTGCACCAAAGCACGTGCTACATTCACATTCACTTGCGGTTTATCTGTTTTTTAGGTCACGGGCACAAATCGAGCGCTGCAAAACTACACATTTGAGCCCCTATCTCTGCAACAGCAAGAGGTCAAACGCTCAGAGTCCACCGCATCTCACTGAGTACGGTGGACCAAGTCATTTTCCGTCATTGTTGCGAGCTTCATTAAATGATCCTTTTGGCTTTCCACTTTCTTAAGGATTCATGATCCATCAGCCTATTCACATTTGTTCCATTGCTGTACCACTGCAAAGGCGCACACACTTTTTGGACAACTCCAAGCAATCCAGTCTTGACTCTTGACGGGGCGGCAGCTACGCTTCCTGGTGAACTCGCAAATCGTTCCAAACGAGGCATATTTGGAATACACACAGCTGGAATGATTGCATGTCATTTGTTTGCTTCTTGCCAAGCTGCATTTCCTTCAAGCAATGGCTGCCTGAACATGCAAAGACAGTAAGGAGAGACCCCAACTACCCAAGCTAAGCAAAGAAAAGTACTCCCCAAGAAAATCAATCAACACATAATCAACACCATCAAGAACGTCTCAAACATCAATCAAATTATCCAGTTTAAACTTCTTAGGACTCTGCCACTCTGCCCGCCTGAGCGGTCCAGCAGGCTGTCCCAGCTTCTCGGTGTAGAACGCCCTCGACCACACGGAGCACCTCTGCCCGAAGAGCACCGTTGCCTCGGTGGAGCCACGCCACGGCCATGGCGGACTGAAAAGGACACTCGGGTCTGGACCAGCCACAGAAAGAATCCAGCAACTCTGAGTACAATGAACGCCTCGCGTTCATTGGAAAAAAACACATAAACACATGAAAAAAGACACCAAAGACCGGCGTCGTGAAAGGCGAACCATGAAACATCATACAACTCTGCACCTCTCCCAGAATCTGCTCAGGATGGTCTCCATTCAGAAAGGCATCAGCCTTCGTTGTTCAGTTTACATTGATCATCTGAAGCAATGTGACTTGGTAGCGACCACAACATGAGCAACATCGCACTTACACCTGGGGTTATTTTTGCCAAGGCACGGAATCGATCCATGATGTTGGTAGCTGCCCCAGAGAAAGGAACTCTGCCAGGAAGAACACCACGGAACTGTGCCACTTCACACGATTTGCTGTGAACATCTGTGAACTGCATGGTGATCTTTGCCAAAACTGGCAGCTGGGCCTGGAGAACAAGAAACCTCCAATGGCGTAGCCGATCACCGGAAATGTCGTCTTGTCAAAGCCAGTGGCAGCCACTCCAATGGTCAGGAAAGCCAAATACCTTGAGCAGGAAACACCCACACCACAGCCAACCATGTGGGCTTCTGACATCACTCAGAAAACGTCGCACTTGCATTCCGAAGAAAAATCCGACGAAAAAGCCGATGAATAGCTCAGGTCACCAGAAGCTCACTCCACTTGGTCCAAACCTGAGGACAAACCCCGGCGACGGGGTCCGCCCAGGCGCGGCCGCGGGCGGCCAGCTGAAGAAAAAGGTCAGGCGGGTGGCTGCCAGACTTCATTGATGAGGCACACAGGCCAGGCTATTTGATGCTATTTTGCACTCTCGTTGACGTGGTCCGATTTCAGCACTCATGATTCTGGACTTCTTTATTCAGCACATTCCAATGTTGCTGATTGGCTGATTGGCATTAGGAATTGAACATCACCAACCGCGTGTGCTAGTGAACATCATCAACCCGTTGACTCTTCTCAATGAGTCCTTCTGAACTCGTTGAATTAGCTGCTACGGGTCCGTTGTTGTTCATGTATCCATTGGATCAAAAAGACCTGAGCTGACCCCCACCCTCATTGCTGATCCATTGAGTCTTTTTTCGAGCACCCCTGCAACTTCTGCAACTTCCCATCTAGAATCTAGTCACTAAGTATTCCAAGCCCAGTGCCAGCCAGCTGCCCACGAGACAAAGATCTGAGCAACGAGGAGACCCATTGCTGCTCCTGCGAGCTCCGCTCTCTCAGCTGGAGAACCCGACCCTCGTATCAATGAACTCTTTACGCCACTCGGGGCCTATCAAAAGCCGAAACCCGGCCAAGCCGACCAAGGCAGCAGCCGCTGTAAGAAGGGCAGCCTCGCTCCCAAAAGCTGGTCAGCATTCGGCCCTATGTCCCAGTTAGCGTGGCAAAAGTCCGTGATTCTTTCGTCGTAAAGGATATACAATGTACAATGATTATCTGAGGTGCTCATGTTCTGACCTCTGTCATTTAGGTCCACTCTCAGTACCACCTGCATCGTGGGGAATATGTAACAGTATGTCGATGTATGTAGTCTTTGCGACAACCTAGCGCCAAGCAAAGGCAGTGCTTCCACCGGACCCTGCCTCACTCCCAGCAAGAACCGACAACCTCGTCCGTCGTTTGTTCGGGTCACCCGGTTGGTATGGATCGACCCAAGCCGCTCTAAGGTCCAAGCAGCATGGTCTCGGTGGCGCCCGACTCGAAGAACTGAAACAGGATGGCGCCCGTCGGTCAAGTCCCAACAGATGGAAAGAAGCCCAGGAAGACTATGTCTCTTTTTAAGGCCTTAATGTCCACTGTTTAAGCGGGCTTCGTCATAAAGGAACGGATTTTAGGCTTGTTTCCCCACGGCCGTGCTCATGTCCAAACAATTTGCTGGCAAGTTCTAGTGCGTCAAAGCAGTGTGCCAGGAAGAGTTTGGGAAGCCTCATGATTGCGCGGATGTAACTTACGGTATCACATTGCACCGTCAACTTAAACCATGTGGGCATGGCGCGGGTGGAGACTCTATTCATGGATGAACCGATGATGCAGCTAACCATTGACGGCCAGAAACAACCAAAAACACTCTTTGAGAGTCTGAGAGTCTGCATCGCCTTTGCACCTGTTGCAACTCCGGCGCCCAGTGCCAGAAGAAGAACGCTGCTCCCCTGGAAAACAACACAAGGAGGACATCAAATTGATGCCTCTGATGAACGCTGCTGTGTCACTTCCGCCGGCTTTGCTCCTGTAGGAAGATTTCGCTGTCCAGGAAGCTAGCCGCTCCCAGAATGCCCACCAGGGCTGCCACAAGGTTCTAGACAGCCACGAAAAACCAGTGCAAAGGAGTGATGCAGTTGCTTGCATAATACCATATACAGAAAAGCAAAGGAAATCATAGGAAATTGAATAGCCAATGAAGATCTGAGTTAAGATTATGAGAGTTAGCATGTCCTGGCAAGGAAGACGGCTCAGCCAGCTGGCAAAAATGCCCATGCCGCTCACAACCCAGTCATCTTCCTCCAAGCAAAGACACACGAAAAGAAAATGGGAGGTTCAAAAAAGACACCTCCCAAAGGTGCCGCCTGGTGCCCTTGAGGTAAATATATAAACAGTATATAGTACATATAATACAATTTAATATATATATATATATATATATATCCGCCGACCCCGGCCTATAGCCAAAGCCTAGGCGGGGAGGCGCCTGGGACACCGCAGGGTGAAGCAGTTGGCCAAGCCTGGCAGAACCCTTCCAAGCACTTCCAAAGGCCTGTCCGAGGCCTCGCCAGCTGGCAGGCCTGCTACGGCCTCTCTGTGGCCTGTCCGAGGCCTGCCTCCTCTCTCGGCAGCTGGCAGGCCTGTTGCGGCCTCTCTGTGGCCTGTCCGA
>CAXAMN010000392.1:155362-169039 GCA_963970005.1 Durusdinium trenchii
AGGCCACAGCTAGCCTGTCCGAGGCCACGCAGCCTTGGCATGGCCTGGGCTGCCACGTACGGTGCTAGCAGCCGAGGCCAGCCTCTTCTTTTCTAGGCTTCCGAAGGCGACGGCCCCCTCAGACGCTTCTCGGCGCCTCGCAGAGTGCAACCTTATTGGCATTGGCATCTCCACCTTTGTGGGCTTTAGCACAGGCCACAGTTAGCCTGTCCGAGGCCACGCCTAAGGCTAGAACACCCATCTTCTTTCCGCAGACGGGCAACCACCGGAACGACACTAACGCCTTCAGTTACACATGCTACACTCCTCTTGAAAAGGGGTCGGCGGCACCCGGGCGAAGCCCTTACAATAATATATGATATATACAATATATTGGGGGGGTCTCTCTAGCTTCATACACACCCAGCAAAAGTTCAAATCAATTAGGACATATGTCATGACATCTCTCTGTTTCCTGAAAGCAAACTGCACAAAGATGCATGCACTGCCAGCACTGCCAGCCTGGGGGAGTATCGCATCTGCTTTGCTTCTTGCTGCCCAAGCTTCCCTTTCAGCCTACCGGACATCGTTTTGTGCTTCTGAAAAACACTCGCTTTGCGTCACTTCTTGTGATTGATTCGCAATTCTTTTCCCACAATTGTCACATGTGATCTGTGGATCTCCCTTCTACAAGCTGACCAACATCTTCTTTCAGTTTAAGTGCAGAACACCCAAGCATTGCAAAGTGCCTCTTCCTTGATTAGCCTATCTTTTTCCTCTTTCGCATCCTCCTTTCTCACCCTGACCTCTGCAGCTGCAACAAAGTGATTGAACTCAGTACGGTTGGATCCCGTTTCATTCGTGGCAAGAACAAGGCTTTCTTTCTGGGGCAGATCTCACATCAGTCTTGGTCTTCTTGGAACACCGATTTCAATCCTGCCAAGATGGTCTTCTGGCTGAAACTGGTCTCAACAAAAAAAGAACCTGACTTTCATGGCCCGGAGAGCTGCTCGGAGAATGGCGCAAACACAACGGCGAGAATGCCTGAAGAGCCGCTAGCTCCCTTCTACTTTGGTTCACCTTTGCCTGAGAACTGAAAGTAAAGCAAAGGCCATGAGAACTAGATGACCAAGGAAAACATAGGAAACCTATGTAGGACAAGGTGGGGTTTGCTTTGACCTGCGCAAGCTGTCCGCAATCATTCAAGGGGGTAAAAGCATGAGCTCTCGGCTTGTTCAAAAAATCTTGACCATCACACAAGTCCAAATATCATGTGACATCATGTGACACACCACAAGTCTGAAATAACATGAACATTAAGGCCTCAAAGGCAAGATGTGTCAGGCCCAGCTCATTTTAGCGATCATGGCGTGGTTTCATCTGCGACTGGAGCTGCCGGATGTGGCTGATGGAAAATGTCAAAGCCCGGCTCACTGGACCATTCTAGAAATGGGTTGCTTGAGAAATATGCATGCTCATCATCCTGCCAGCGCGACTCGCACAACAAATGACTCCACGCACCCACTGATTGATTGTTCCATGCTGTGGACGCTTCTGCATATGCATCTTCAGACTTGCATGCGAACCTTGCTAAGCTGGCTGCAGAACGCAGCAGCCGCTGAACATATTGCCGTCGGCCTGCTTCAATGTATGACGGTCCTATGTGGAGACTCCCACCTGGTGGTTGCACATCAGAGTCCAAAACATGCTCGGCACAGTACTCAAATCCAGTTGCCACAGCTTCTGAAAAATTGTCTGTCTTTGGACATCCAGCCAATAGCAGGCACTCAATATGCATGCCCTTTAAAGGTGGCTTTCCATACTCATCCAGGCTTTGGATGTAGTTCCAATATTTCATCAAAGTCGCAACCAAACCCAAAAAAGCATTTTCCTCATTACAGAGATTGAATTGGTGAGTGAAGAGGGGCGGATTATTGGGTACCCATTGCAAAGTCTGCCGGTCGAAGAGTGCAAGCTGTGGGAAGTCTCCTTCGCCCACACGCTGAAATGGCACCAAATCAATCGAACAACTAACTGCTCTGGAGAGGTGCCGGGTGACCTTCACACCGAAGCGTGCAAGTTGGCAATCCCAATTGACAGTCCAGTCCATTGCTGCTGGTAGGGTCTTCATGCAGGAGGTACAAACATCATAATCGCACCTGCTACAGCGATAGGTTTCTTCTCCAGGATCCATCTCTGTGTCACATCGATCGCAAATCGATGGGCCCAGAATAGAATGCTTCTGAAGGGAGTGGCCGCTCAAGCATTGATCAATGGTGACATATCCGCGGGAGAGGACTGGAATTATCACCCTTTGAGTTTCTACCAGCAACATGGAATAAAGACTCTCAGGCTCTATTTTACCAGGTTCCAAGCGAATGCCGATATCAATGTCTGCTGGTGCATGAATCATGTGGGGAGCAGCCACATAGGTCGAACGAGAAGACGAACCCATCTGAAATACATCTTCAATCTGCAACGGCAACTTCAATTTACTTGCGACATGTATGAGAAGCTTTTCAAAACGCTTATCGCTTTTCAGACTGTTGTGACCACCAGCACGGCCTTCTGCTCTCAAGGAACATGCAAAACGCAAAACGGCCAATTGTCCTGGCATCCTGGTAGGGATTCCTGGCACAAGATCAGACCAAGGGATTCCTTCATGATGCTCAGCAAGACGGCCATCCAACAAGAAACATACTGCTTCACCCTTCACCACTGCCAGGCCCGCCGGCACACCCTGACACTGACAAAAGCCTGTTTCCATCAAGCTGCACAAATCCCACCAAATGACCTCTCCGTTCTGCGCTGTGGAAACTAGAGTCGCCTCTGGAATAAAAAGGCTAAGTGAGAGATGATAGCTGTATGACCCCACAAGATGGCATTCTTCTCGAGACGTTCGTTGGCATTCGACCAAGACCAAAGAAAGATCGTGTCCTGTGAGGCCGAGCAAAACTTGCCTACGCCTGCTGAGCGTATTGCTTGGATCCATTGCCCACGGTGCGCAGTATGATTCATGGCCAACGCTTGACCATCGAAGCTCCAAATGCTCAGAATTCCTTTCCGTCCTCCTACACAAAAGCCTGCTTGCAGCGCATCAGCTGCGGAGAACCAATCTCCACAATCACCATAAGGGTCTAAATCCGGTGTTCCAAATGACACGAGACACTCTGCACACTCCAAATCCCATAAGTAACCCCCATTGGTACAGCCTACAAAAAGCCTTCCAGGAGAGACTCCAAGCAAAACATTGACTTGCCTGGCTCCTTGCGAAGGAAAAAGGATGGGATTCGTCCAGTCCAACCAAACATGCACCGTGCCGTGAAAGCTACCAGTGCACAGCACCTCTTTCTCGTCCTTTGTCGTCATTGTTCCCAAAGTGCAAACGCTGTCGTGGTGCAAACGTGAAATGACCTCACCATCATCTAGACTGATGAGTGAAGCTCCTTTGCCATCAGTCACTGCCACCAATTCACCCACGAATGCCAGGACTGGTTCACCTGAAAAGAATCAATGCACTCATGCTAGAAGGAATGGCCTCCAATCTAGTACTGTAGCAATGGCCTCCAACCTAGAAGCGACGGCCTCCAACCCTGCTAACAGCTGTTCAAGCTCTTTGATGGATGCACTGTGGTTTCAACACGACACCCATTCTGCAAAAACTGACATTAGAACGTATCAGAACCATCCCCGATCCGAGGGGCTGTCAGGACATCTCAAGCTCTTTGACTGACACCATGATCCAGCATCATATTGCCACAGCGCGATGGTGTCCTGTTGGGGTTACAACTCTCATGATGGATCGACGATTCATTACACAGTTCTTTTTCCTGCTGTCGCTCGAACAAAGAAACAGTTAAGAAAACGCATTCACAGGTCAACATTGGATAATGTTGATGCATTGTGCCTTGAAGGAAGTTTGCAAGATCAGTCCTTTGAAATGCATGCCACCTCTGATCCATGTACACGGCAATTGCCTTGGCCTTGCGCACCATAGTCCAGCAATCCCATTAATCAATGTTCTGTTCTGGATAAGATAAGATGCCTCCTTGTCCTGACTTCCACGCAAAATAGATCTGACGTCATATTGGTCTTTGTGTCATATTTCTGACTCAATCAAATCTGTGCCCATGCTAGTGTGCCCACAGAATGGCCATATTGTAGCTATCTGTAGGTACAGTACTGCTTGTCTGCTAGGCGATCGGTGCTTTTAAACTTGAGCTGTATGAACCTGGGGAAACTTGGCTCGAACCATCAAGCTGCGCGGCGCACAGTTGAGGTCCCCGCATTAAGTTTCCCTCCCTAAACATCTAGGAACCAAATGATTAGTCAAGGAAGCTTCTCTACTTGCTCTCGTTCCAATCGCAAGCCTTGGTGCTTTCAAGAGAAAGCGGCAAACTATGCATTCGTAAGACTTTCTATGCTTCTCTGTGCAACATCTACTTTCTGAGATCTTCCAGGAAGATCACCTTGTCTTTGCTTTTCCTAAAAATCAACACCTTTTTTCAGTACAGCTCTATTCTTCTGTACAAAACTTTGGTGAACATATAATTACTTTGCTGATCTTTGCTGCTCCATGCCTGGAAAGCCCTTTATTTAAGGCATTTTCTTTAAGCTTTTGTACACATCTTTCTCTGTGGACTCTTTACTCTATTCTTTTGCCTCACTTGTAGTTATTACACTACAGTTCACACAGCCATTTTGGAGCCCCCAGCTGCGACCGCCAACAACCAGTGCCAACTCACGCAGGCTTTCTGACTCCTCTTACAGTAATGTGTATTAGACAGAAACCTACAACATTGTAACATAGCCAGCCACAATATCGCAGCTACATCACTGCCACCTGCAACTCGACGTAGTCATTGGAATTTGTTCTGCAACCATCTTTTGCATTCCCGATTCTCACTGCATCTGCCCTCATGCAGCTGTGCGAATGCTATCTACCTTCTTAAACCAGTACCTGTAGCTACTTTTCCTTCCACCGCCCAACGAAACAGTGCTACTGAAATAACATGAAACAACTGCTACATCACACGCTTATGACTTGCACCCTGATCTTGCACCACGCTGACCCAAAACGAAATGGCGACATGAGAACCCGTTTCCGGCGCCCGTTTCCGGCGCATCACATCGGATGCAACTTGAACTCGGACACTTGATGACCGAAACATCGACTGATTACTCTTGTAGTTCTGTAAGAGCTTGGTACATTCCGACTGATTGGTCTCTCGCACTGTTGCTGATCCCTCTTTGGAGTGTGTATGTAGAACACAGTGTCCACATCCAAAAAAAGGTGATACAGTAAATACAATTCTTCAGGCCTGCCTCAAGCATGGAGATCTCTTCTTTCGCCTCTCAGGTCAGTTCGTTTCACCGAACACGGTGACCACACGGTCTCTCGATCCCAATGGGAAAAGCGGCTTGACCGGTGGCGCCTTCGCCGTGGCAGCTTTGGCCGAGGTGTATCTTGGTCCACACCTTAGGACCGCACGACAGGACAGGGCGACACGTGCAAGATCAAAAGGACTGGGAAACGTGAGGCAAGCGAGGCTGACCGTTTTCACCATTGAGGGTGCTAATTCTATTTCCGTTTATGGGTTTCTTTTGTGGTGTAAAAGGGCGGTCAGAAGTCAACGTACTACAAACTACAAGTACTGTGGTTCTGAAGTCGTGTGTCACTGAATGCCACACAAAACCCACACGATTTCGAGCTTCTGGGCTGTGGCTTACACAAAGCCGGCTTTAGACAAGTGATGATATTTTTCCAAATTTAATGACATCTTGAGATGATTTCATCTTGAGGTAATTTCATGTTATGAGGTGCATAGATAGTTTATCAAGCCCTGAGATTGGCACTTCATGCTTTGACATATGAATAATATAGCTCACTTTATGAGATGTTTCATATGTTTGCCATAATATGGCACACATATGCACAAGTCAATTCTCATGATCTAAGAGGTGCACCTTTGCACTTCATGGATTGACATATCAATAATTGATCTCTCTCTCTCTCTCTATGAGAAAGACAGCTCAGGTGTATGTCAAAGTATGAGGTGCATAAATCAGTTCTCATGTCATGAGATTAGCAGCGTGTATCTCATAGTATCTCGTGCGTTACGGTATCATGGCATCATTATGCACAGATCAGGTCTTTTGATGTGAGCAGTGCATCCCTGAAATTTGACTGTGGGTTACATAAAAGTTCACATTTTGAGACAGCACTGCATTTCTCATATTAACATGATATGCATAATCTAGTTTGACATGTGAATCTTGGCATTTCATTGATTGATTGCAAATCAAACAATATATCTCACACTATGAGATACTGTAACTAACATCGTTGTCACGTGGTATGTACAACGTGCACAACTCATGATCTGAGGTAAACAATATGCACAAGTCTTTGCATTCGGTTGAACTGTGCCTCACACTCCAGAATGCGAGGGAGGATGGTGTGGCTCAGCACATGTACAAATGAATGTGGCCTGGTATCACTCAGACTAGCCAGGATAGGTTTTGTGGGTTAGTCTTGATTTATCTGGAAGAATCCACACAAACCAGCAAAAACTGCTTTATTTTTTCCAGACTAGTCTCATTGTCTAAGTAGTCCCCAAATCATATTCTTTTTTTGCTTTGGTTTTTGCTTCTTTGGTGGTCCAGGGGTTGAAAAGGCCTGTTGAAAGCGGTGGTTTCATCGCAATCGGAACAATGAAATAAGAATCACGTGATCCGTGAGCTGGGTTAATAGCTTCCAACGGCAGTTTCTACCTCAGGGTGCGTTCTCATTGGATTTTGTTATATATATTTCCTTGCTAATTACTTATTTTCCAATCAACGGGCCTTTGTGCAAAGAAAAACCTGCGTCTGAGGATGTAGCTCGGCAAAGAGGTGCTGGCTCTTGTTCAGCAAGCGCACCTAGCAACTGAAATTGGGAAACTTCATCGATGCCCTTTGCTCCTAGTAGGGTTCTTGCTCCTAGTAATAGCCCCTAGTAGCGTCCATGCTCCTAGTACTGTAGCGATGCCCTTTGCTCCTAGTAGCGTCAAAATACCTCTATCCAACAATTGTTCAACATGTTTTGCATTCTGTGCGCCAATGCAGGATGAGACCATAGCTCCGACACAGGATGAGACTTAGAGTGGATGAATTGGAACTGTGCGGTGAACCATGGTTTCAGCGCAGAAACTCACAAAACACATGCAGTTCGGTGACAAACATATACAGTACCGGCGCACCGAACCCGAACACTGTCGCATAGGACTGGTGGATTCAAGGCGTCAGATTTGTGCAAACATGTTACGTTCGTAGCTTCAGAAGCTACTAGTAGTAATGGCCTCCAACCTACTAGCCATGGCCTCCAACCTAGTTAGTAGCTTCTAAGCTCAAGTTTCAGAAACTTGCTCCATGTGTCAGAGTTGCACAAACGTGGGTCTACCCCACGGCGCCGTTCAAAAAAAAGCACACGCAGCTCGGCCACACACTCGGCACATCCACATCGTGAGACCCCAGCGCCTGTTCACTTTGGTTTGCTGCAGCATTTTCCGCCACCTTGGCTGTGGGTGGTCGACCGCAGCTGTGCACGGTGCTCGTGTACAACAATGGAAAGGGCTTTCATGCGAAGCATTGCGGAGCATCCGGCAAATGTGGCTATTTGGATCCGCTGCAGCTCCTGCAATTGCTAAAATGTATCAACTCTGACAGGTGAACTTGAAATGAACACCCTCCTCCTCGATTTCTCTCTGAAGCGCCAGAGTGCCCGTCTCAGCCTTCAAAGCAATTGCTAACCATACAGACCATCAGTCTTCTCCAACTTGGATAGAACAAGGGAGTACGTGAGCTGTGATGGTGCACTGGGTTTTGGCCGCTAATGCAATGATTGGTCCTTGTCACAACTATATAAACGCAATTCTTCAAGTCTTTAATTATGAGTCTCCACACTGATTTGGGCTCCGGGCTTGGCTCTGGACTTGGCAAAGTGCCAAAGCAAGAGCATGCAAGCGCCACACCATTGGAAAAAGATATGGGTCCTTTGAACTAAACAAGCCCATAAGCCCATGTCTGAAGCACCTGTTCCAGCCAATGAAACGTTTGGAATTTAAGATTTTTCCATTGATTCCACCAAAGCCCTTGGAAAAAACGAGTGGTCCGGATGTCAAGACCTTGAGAATATGAGCTGCTCTGTTGACATCTTTGGCTCAATCGTGGGTCAACATCCCAACAAAATAGCCACTTGGGATCCCTTTCTTTCTTTTCTTCAGTCAACCAGCCATCTCATGTCATCTCTCAAACAGCGAAACACAGCAAAACTATGGAACACTGCAATGCCTGCATGGATCACATGTTTCATTCTTTTTGGCACGGATCGCCGGGTCTGACTGAAGACTCTGTTGCGAGCAAACATCTTGTGTGCGGCTGTCAATGAGGTACGAGAGTTTCGCTCGTAGAACACGGGTATTTGAAACACATGTCTTCAGCCCAGAATGTCTGCGTGAGAGCATAAAGACCCATTCAAATCGGCTGGACATTGATTCCACACCGGACTGGATCTGGAAAAGACTCATGCGCTCAGCACACCAAATTCAATGGCTTGCTGCGGCACCTGTGAGACGGCCTTTGACCACAATGTTTCAATCCTTCAACTGCATCGAGTTCTTCTGGTGTTTCTAGTGGTACTAGTTTTTATCCACACAACATGTTCATAGTTGGTTGATTGAACCGTCGGGTCTGTCAGTGGTGCGCACTGCACTCGACGGGAGGCTTTGGATTGATGGCGATTGCTTGACCTTTGAGCTGCGGACATTGACCTTTGGATACCTTTGGTTCAGGTTCCAAGTGTTTTCCCCATCAGATCAGCCAAATGATTATGAATGGTTATCATATTTTGGGGGTGATCACAGCGAAACGGGGAAACGGGGAGAGACTTTTGTCGAGTAGCTCTAACTTCTTGCCAAGGTCTTCCAAGTTTACCTTACCAAACCTTAAGACCAAATCGCCGAACATGTGTATGCAAGTGTCTCCCTTTCAAACGAAACACTCTTTTCAATCACAAAACGGCAAACAATTTGTGAAATCTTGTGTGCTGTCGGCCTAGGCCTAGCGTTGGCCATCTTCACATTTAAACGTGCCGACATTGATTCAACCACATGCTTTGAGATAAACTCTTGCCTGTTACTGTTACTGTCACAGAAGAAACTCAGACTCCGAGTGCATGAGATTTCCACATGCGCAGAATTCAATCAAGTTTATATAATTGATTAGGACATATTAGGACATTCTCAAACAACATGCTGCCCCTACCTACCAAGGCAAAGCAAACCAATACAGTAGGATATCCAATACTCAATGGATCATAATTGATCAAGACTCGATTGACATCACACACCAGCTCAAAACAGCTCAGGCCATGGACTATCCAACTGTACCTTCAAGCTTGAGTGACAGGAGCTTCTGAGCCTGCCCGTAGCGGCCCCGACCGTCGGAGCCGACCGTTCAGAGCGTCGGGAGCTTCGAGTCATCGACTCGCCTCCGAGGCAAATTCCATGGGCAGCTGGTCGAAGACATCCTGGTCGACGCAGCGAGGAGGACGAATTTACAGACAGACAAACCGGTGGTTGACCATGCGAAATCATTGCTCATCCAAAGTGGTTGACCAACGCCCAAAATGTTCAAAGCTCATTCCAAAAGTCCTGACAAAAGCCATTAATGACGAGGGATACAGCTTCTTCAGGTGCAAGACCCCGGCTTGTGAGGTACAAGAGCCTGAGGTGTTAAGAATCACCGAAGCAGGGCTGAAGGCGATCTACACATTTTTGCGCATGCCCAGCATCTTGTCATGCTCAGTATCTGCTCAGCCAAGTCACTGCTCTTCAGAGACTCTTGAGGTTGTGGCCTGAAAACGCTCCGATGGAGAACAAGCCAAAGTAAACCGAATGCATTCAAGGTTGGATGATTTGAACAAGCAAAGCACCCACAGCTTTGGCTCATGAATTCCTGGCCTCATGCTCCACCTGATTGTTCCCATCAGCAGCCTCTATGTAAGGAAAGGTGGAGGCCTTCCGTGGTTGGCCGCCATGCCGGCATCGGAAGACTCGTGCTCTTCGACCCCCGTGTGCCTCGCCCTTGTTCCCGATCAGCAGCGAGTCACACTGTGAAAAGTTCCTGTCTGGCAAGCCGATGGCACCCGGAGGTTTGGGACCCACAGCCATATGTCATCTGTTCAAACAAAGGTTTGGTTGTTCTGCACACGCATGTGTCGGCGTGCATTGCCTGAGTCCACCTATATCATATTTTATAATTCACCACTAAAGGACAGGAAACTCCTGGTCTGAACAGTGGAAGTGGCCTTGACAAGTTGTACACTTACAGTCCCATGACAGTCCCGTGCCTGCCCTGAGTGGCATTTCCTCGAAATGCCACCAGACCTCTGTACCTTCAAAACTGCGGAGTAGATGTCCCATGCTTGGGGTGCTTGTCATGTCATTGCTGTCTCAGCACCACCGTGTTTGCGTGGGGCACGCATTCTTGGAATGCCCAGCGGAAATGCCTTTGGAGATGATTTTGGACCTGAGAATGTATTTCAGGATCAACAGCTATGCAAGTAGCGGCTATGCAACAGCAGGCCTGGTGTTCTTTCCGAGGTGTACCATCTTTGTCCCAGTATCAGCCTCACGAGCGGTGGAGTCTGAAAAGAACAACGCTCCTGTCTCAACCTATGTCAATGTCTGGGTCAATTTCTCAGTAAGGATCAGTAGGGGTCGAAGCTACTCACCCTTCCTTGTCTAGCGATTTGTGGAAAGCCACACAAACAAGCGACATCAGCAACACTTTTGAGACGTGTAAACATGCGATGTCGCGGATTCGAAACAGGTGAAACAGGTGAAACAGTGGCCCGAAGGCGTAGCTTTGCAGCCAAAGGCGCCTAAGGCTGAAGTAAATCCGCTACATGTTCAGCACTGAGGGGTGCTGCTTTAAACTTTTGTTGCCTATGTACATGCCCAGCTCGAGTGACGCAGGAACTTCTCTCGTGAAATCGATCTCCAATCTTGATCTCAGAGGTCAAGGTCGATTTCCTGCATGTGTCTTTGTCAACATTATCAGCATTAGTGGAGCAAATGTTCATAGAATGCAGTGAATCCGCCTGGGGGGATGGCATCGAATCCGCCTGTCGCAAGCAAAGAGCTTGTCTTTGATTCAGTCGTTCCCCATTGCATGTCCATATGTGGAAGACGAAACACACTCCAGTCTCCGGATGATGCAAAGCTCCGACATCTGTTACCTGGCTAACTGGACCATCCCGAGTTTCGGATATGGATGGTCGGGATGGTAATGTCATGGTACTCGGGTATTCCCCACTGGTCACCCGTCGTCGCCGCACAACTGATCGTGTCCGCATGCCCTGTGGCCTCCGCGTGGAGAGCTCCTGGCAAGTCGTTTGGGCGTCCGACGGAGTCGTTGGGCACGAAAGAACAGGAACCCCCTCCCCTCCTGTCTCCAATGCAGGCCTCAGGGCTTGAAGACGAAACAAGCCATCGAATATATCTTGTAGTTCAGAAAGCCCTTTTGGAGGGACAAATTTGGTACAGTAATGCAAAGAACATGCATAAATGCAGATGCAAAAATACAGCACCCATCCATCCATCAATCCATCAAGATATTGGTATTCGACACCAAACAAAACAATAGACCAAACCATCAATGGACAAATAGTACAGGTCCAGTTTTTTGCACAGTTGGTGCCTTGATATTAAGACACGTCAAAGACTTCTGACATTTTCTGACACTTCAGGAATTCATACGAATTGATGTTTTGTTTGGCGGGGCCTCTTGCAGGATTCCAGCAACGCATCACATTCAGCAGCGAGAGCTGACCAGTCTTTACCGCGGATAATGAAGTCCTCAACGCTGCCACTTCACCATCGTCCGATTTGACAGAATGTTTGATTGGCTCACTCAATCGGTCATATTACAGTATGCATTCCAACATGCTGCAAACATGTTGAACTTGTCACCAATTAAAAGTAAAGATATCACAGCCCTTGCCTGCTGATCTGCCTTGGTAAGACTTTCGATCGCTTCTGCCTCCACAAAAGCTGGAACAATGCCTTCCACCACATGGGAAGGAAAGTGAAACATGGACTATTGAGCATGAACAACAACAACTATATATTCGAGCTGATTCAAGGGCTCTGTGTGTGCGTGTGTCTCGTTTTTTGGACCATTCCACTGTGAGGGGCTCAGCACAATTGCGAAGTCCCTGCCTGCAACTTGTTGACCTGTACTGCCTGATCCGGTTCGACAAGCTCTTCTGTTCGTGCCGAAGATCAGCAGAAGTTCAATGTCTGATTTAATCTCAGCTGCCTCATTCACCGCACTCCCCTGCACACAGCCGCTTGCCTCCACATCCTGCCAAACCAAAACACTTCATCAAACATATCAAACTTCAAGACCTTTTCTTCCGTCTGCTGTTATGCGTCGCTGTCCGAACGCTTCTGCCTCCATGGCTCCAATCTGCCCCAAGAAATCACCCTGTCCAGTCCGGCTGACCATACACATACCTGTGGCTACTCATGCACCAAGCACACAAGAAAGTAGGAAGAACGTAGGCTGTTAGACCTGTCTGCTTGCCTGATGATGACAGGGAAACAGAGCGACGATGCTCCAGCTCAGTCAAATTGGCCATCAGCACCTCAAATCTGAATGGCAGCCGGATGGCCGCGGTCTGGCTGCTTCGCTCTGAAAGGTTCATCAACTCAGACCGAACCCCTCCTCTGCAGTAGCTCTCCCTCGAGCAGGGCAAACCGATGCAGCCTTGCGAGGCTGCAAAACCGGAGAAGGACCACGATTTGGTCCAAGACTTTGTTTGAATCGTTTCTGATATCTTGTTGAATGATGTTGATGCCTCAAATTCCTTCATCCAGGAGGCACTCATGGCCTCCTGTGCTATTCCTTCAAGTTCAAAAGGACGGCAATGCTTCTACTTAATATTATTAAGCTTCACCAACACCATCAATCACGCAATCAATGTCAATTTGCTGAGCATTGCACAGAACCATACTTCCAAACAAAGCCTCAACCAGCTTCCCTTTGGGGTCCCATTCTCGTCCTTCATCGGTCTCCGTGTCCGCTGGCTCTGGCTCGGCTGGCTCCGCTGGCTCCTGCATCACTCCACATCTGGATGTGATGGGCCGCGGCCGAACGAAAATCCGATCGCATTTCAGAAACCAGTCCCATAATGTTCCATCTCTTGAACCCGCTTTTTCTAGATTCTAGCGGCGGACATAAAAGGTACAAGATGGTACACAGATCCAGATTCGACCTCAGGTTTGTGGCCGCAGGATTTAGAATCATAGAGAATCTGAAATTGAGCTCTTGAACAGTTCTTCTCGTAGAAAGGTGATTGGGAACATATGGGAAAATTATATCGTGTTCTCTTTGTGTGGCCACGATGCAGAAAAAGAGAAACACGAGCCCCCTTGAGGAGTGATGCCTTATCCCAAATACTCGGTGAGACTCTGTGAGACTCTGAGCATGCAAAGATTTGCCCATGTGTTGCTCGAAATCATTACTTTTGAAAGCAATCAACCATTTTTCCCGAAACAGTTTACTGTTAGGGGTTCTCAATGCTTTAAAGAATGGTCGCCTTGGTGCTGGATGGTCTGGTCGGGTTCCCGGCCGGCTTGTCTCCCACTTCCT
>CAXAMN010000392.1:178207-230601 GCA_963970005.1 Durusdinium trenchii
TTCGATTTGAAAAGCGCAAACTGTTTGGGGTCTACGGTGGTGTAATTGTTGGTAGCTGATGAAGTTGCCCCGCATTGTTGGTTCCCCAAATCGATTGAAGCTGGCTTTCAAGCAGCTCAACAAGCAACGAAAGCCTCTGCAAAGCTGGCAGCAAGGTTGCTAGCTTGGCTGTACCTCAACATGCGAGGCTTGGCTTGGGTGCACTCTCTGTCTCCATCGGCTTCAGGAGGCCGCTGTGCCACTTTGTTGCATGGCATCATGCCAGTTATGCCGTTGAAACAAAGCCGTGGTCATGTGACACGTCGTTTCACTTTCTTCAGTACAGTCCCCCTCTCAGTCAGAGAGAGGGAGGTTCTCCGCCGAATTTGCTCAGATCCTCACCCCAGTGCCGCATGCATGAGAGACTCTTGGGCCGGGCCTGAGCGCTCAGCATTTTTAGCTATACTAGGCGCTCCTGGCATCGCTACTAGGAGCAAGGACGCTACTAGGGGCTCCTGGCCTTACTACTAGGGACAAGAAGCTACTAGGGGCGCCTTTGCATCACCAAGCATTTTGGCTCGCTCTTAAGGATGCCATCGCTCTTAGGCTGGAGGCCATCGCAAGTGGAGGCCCCCACGACCCATTTCACCAAGGCCTGAACCCTGGAAGAAGAAGCTCGAGCCCCTGTTGGCCTAGTCGAGTGTACCGGACATCATTAATATTACTATATATTAATATCATTTGGGAAAAGTCCTGTTTCATCACCATTCGTTTCACAAAACAACGCTCAACCGTCCTCAATCGCTTCATCTGCAACATCATCTTCAGCTTCTTCAGCTTCACCATTACTTTCGTCCTCTTTGGCCATGCAGTCGAGCCCAACTTCGCCAGGGCTCAACTGACAGTGCATCTCCACGTGGTCAAGGTCAGGATCGGCGGAATCAGGAGCCACCTGATTATCTTACCGCTGATTTATTTGAAGTGGGGAAGTAGTTGAATCGAAGTAGCCTCGAGGCCGTCGTTTTCAATCGTCTCGGCTTCAACTTCGCTGCTATCCTGGTTGGTCAATACTCTGTGAGAGTGACCAGACTAGAAACCTATTCGCTCTTTGTTCCAGTGTCTGTTGTCGGCTCCTGGTTCATAGACTGTGAACAGAACACTTCTGCTGTATCCTTGCAAAGAACATCCAACAACGACCCAATTTCCAAAAGAAGCTGCTTGGAGCTAGCTTGATGCTTTGCACACCTGGATGCTGAACTCATCAATCAAATCTGCACATGGATCTTCTCTGGATTCTGCTTCCTGGGCTTTCTGGGCCTGGAACAAGAACATACAAGAACCAATCAACTACACCATCGTCGCGGTGTCATTTGCATGTCGCAATGTGAAGTCTCGGCCTCGACGTCAGGTCTAGGGGTCAGCCTCAATCCAACGAATTTTGAATGGAGAGCGACCGGATGTTCAGTTTCTCATTCCATGACATTTGAAGACACGTGAACACCACGATCATCTTCGATCCGATTCACTGATCTGAGCCATGTGACATGGCAGGCAACTTCTCAGAGTCCTCCTGGCCCTGCAAGTGCTGCACCGCCACTGGAGATTCTGCCTCAAGAAGCTGGCGGCCCACCGCATCTGGCATTGTTGGAATATGGAATTGCTTCTTGGTACCAATCATCGTCTCACGATTTAAGCAAAGCGGTGAGCTAACAGCTCTAACAGCTTGGCGTTGGAACCCCCGACAGCTCCATGCCCGCCTTCTCCTCCGAGAGTTCCGAGATGGCATCCTGCACGGCCAAAGCACAGCCAAACGGCCAAAAGCTTTTTGGGCGAAGCTGAGTTTCAGCCTGATCCTGGGAGAGGAAGCTTGGCAAAGACGACCTCAGAGGTCAGCCATCTGATGGCCATCTGAGTCAAGATTCATTTGCCAATGAGCTCAATTCCAAAAAACTCTATGCATGTGTGTGCATGCTCAATCAAACTCCGTGCTTCAGCCAAATCAGCCCTGTCCCTGGCTGTTCTGCTCTACTTGAAGAACTGTCTGTGGTTCTGCTTTGCCTTCCAAGAGCCTCCACTGAGGTAGATTACTGGGCCGCCATTGTGGCGCCTTCCTTCCGAACGGAGCACCGATTGCTCGGCTGCCCAGGGCCGATTCACTCACTCCAACAGCCGTAGACGACGACGCGAGGCCCGTCCTGCCCACCTTTGGAGCGATTTTGGACATGTAGTCATGCACGGTTCCCTGAATTCGAAAAGCATCTGATTGATGGGTGAGTCCAAGCTCTGAGAGCTTGCTGAGCCCAAGCGCTAAGGTCTCCACATCGGTTTGAGGGTCTTGACCCACCTGTCCGCCCATGCGATTCAGCTGCTGCCTGAAGAGTCCACTCGCGTCGAACGAAATGGAGTTCACTCCCTCGAGGATGTCTCGGGTGCGAACAAAGCGGTGAGTTGATTCTTCAGCTTTGATACCTCTCTGTGTTGCTTGGCCTGCAGTTTTTGGGAACAAGCGACTCCAGATGCTGGCGACATCTACAACAACACTTGGACTTTCCGGGTCCCGCACAAGCACTCCAGCAAGCCTTGCAACATGAGGAAGCTATTTTGCTATATTATGTGTTTTTCCGAAAGCTTTGGAAGCAAACTCGGGAACCCCTCGAAAACGCACACTTCTGTGGACCTTAAGGTCCTTAAAGCCAGCAAGCAAGTGGCAGCATCTTTGACATTGTCATGAATGGCTACAGTGCTTGCAAGGCAAGATTGGAAGCGGGACATGAATATCCACTGGTTACTGTTCTTGTGTTCCCGGGCCGCCTCAAAATCTGTGGGTGATTGTTGGAACCCTGCACCGTCTCGGGTGAAATGGGTCACGGTCACTGGGCACTTGTTGGGATTGGGCCCCTGTCCTGCCAATCCTCACTTCGGGCCATCAATTCAATGTTTGCAACTGTGGCTCTGGTGGGGCACTGGAGGAGTCTTGAAGTCAAGAGATTCTTGCTCAGAAGCTCTTAAGTTGGGGGGGTGGGGGCCATCGCTATTAGGTTGGAGGTATATAGGTTGGAGGCCACTGCCATTAGGTTGGAGGTCTTGTCAGAAGCTCTCTTCTCTCTGTCTCTCTGCCTTTGCTCCAACTCCTCTCCAGTCGCATCGAGCCTCTTGTGCTGTGCCTGTAACATGCCACCCCAAGCTCCACCTGCAAAACATATCAAAAATCGCTGCTCTCTCCAAGACATGGAGCAACCGGTGCAACATCTGCCTCCCTGTATCTTTGGTGGGGCCCACTGTTCGCCAGTGCCACTTTGATCAGTGTTGATCCTTGGCACCACACAGGAAGCTGGCAATTTTAGGAACGCTCATGTGCTTGCCATGATGATCCACTGCTGTGAAGGCGCAAGGCATTTAAGAAACTCTGCCTAGGCAAAGGCTTTCTGCGAACCGGCTTCCAGTCTGGCTGCCTGCCAAAAAGTTTTGACTTAATGAGTCAGGCCTGGACAAAGTTTCGTGGGGCTTCGCTCTGCACCCAAGCTGAGGTTTACAATATTGAGAGGCATACTAAGATTATTAACACCATCATGAACTATGTGAGGGATGCGAAAAAACGAGTCTTTCCCACAAAGACCGCCATCTGGAGATTGGTCTTTCCACCGGTGAATCGCAATGTATCCATGTCATCCCCAACATCGGAGTGTCGAGCCCCTCGTTGTTGTGCCTGCACACGATCGGACCGACCGATCCGACCGACGATTCGCCGCGATCCCACCGCGATGCCGGTGACCCGGTGGCCTTCTTGAACTCGCTATGGGAGGTAATCCTCCTCAGAATCTGAAGCGACAGCGCACGAATCCGCAAGGACGTTCACAGGAGAACAGTGTTACAAGATCAGTCCTCTTTGCAAGCAGGGTGCGCTTGCACTCCCCTTTCCGCGCCTGCGTTTGAACCGCAAAGGATGTGCTAAACTACTGGAAGGTGGCCATAGAACTGCCCACCCCAGCAACTTTGCTTTGGGTCCTTTGCCCAAACTCCGCTAGCCTGACTGGTGAGTGCGGAGAGGACCACGGAAACCTGGAACAGCGCTTATCAAGATCATCTATGATAATCATATCTATGAACATGACGAAGCACCGAAGCATCTTCAAACCCTTTGGTTTCCGCTTTGGAAGGAAGCCGTTTGAACGAGTCTGAGTCAGTCTCAGTGACGACAAATGCCTCTGGACGTCCAAACGATGATCAGGGGAGTCCTTGCACGAACGGAACGCGCCAGGGGCGCGTTAGAACGACTTCCACGGCGGAACATGGAGGAAAACAAAGGAAGCAGCAAGGGCATCAGCAGCCTGCAGCCAAGCAGCAAGCAGGTTTGATGAGATGCAGGCGAACCCCAAGCAATTGGTGTCAGCCAAGATCAATCTTTTGCTTCGTTTCACTCAATTTATCCTATATGGTTTCGGCAACTTCCGCAGGCAATGTCATTCACATGAACTCTTTTCTTCAGGTGGTTCATCAACTACTTTTTGGGATAAACATACATGGAGCGGATCAATTCGGTGAATATCTAGTTCTCCCTATTCCAATACACACCCACTGAGGTATGGCATACATTATTTATCAAACTGTTGCACAACTTGTTGCAGTGTGTGCCATAGGCAGCAGCACTCGTTGGCTTGGAGGGCGGGACTAGGATCAATAAACCCAGTGGGGGATGGCAGCTTGCTGTGAATTAGCATCAATGCAACCACGATCCTACACCTAGTTGCAGCCTTGCAAATCCTAAATTTTAAGCTCCCCGACTCTTGAGATCTGGCTTATTTCCTGCACAGCCAGGAACAGGCACCTTCTAGAGGCTTTGATTTTTGAATGTTTTTGATTGTAGTTGGGCCCGATTGAGATGGGAATGGCCTGTCCTCTGGGAAAGGGATGACTTCTTCTTGATGCAAAGGCGAATGGACGGCTGCCTGAGACTTACTTGACGAGTCAAAAATGCCCGTCTGAGATCACATACTGTACAAGTAGCTTTATACGCAAACGATGCAACTCTGCATTCCAATCCGGAATTCGAGTAAGTCCACCTCAGCCTCAGCCTCTTCTGCATGCTCTTCTTCTTGCTCTTCAACAGCTTCGAAGACCTGGAATCTCTATCTCTATGCAACTGTAACCATTTTTTGAGGATCATATCTCTTCAAGCTCAATGCCATCATCTCATTTGCTCAAACAAATCAACCAATCGTTCAAATCTGCCCACCTGGGCTAAAAGGCCATCAAAGCTCAACATTCTACGGAGTAGTCGTGTCGCTGAACATTCGTGTCTTTTGTCAGTTGAATGGAACAACACATGACTCATCAGTCAGTGGTGTTGAGCTCAGTCCCACATCCTGAGAAATCCCTTTTTGTTGGCCAAAACAAGGATTCCAAAGGCTTCTCCAGTCCATGCTCAAGCCACTTCATGTTCAAGTGAGGTCGACATAGAACGCTGCTCTCTTGCTGCTGGAACCGCGAGTCGCAAGCAGGCAATTGGTAGAGATCTATGGAGGATTCATGAGCAAGCAGTCACACGACTTACACCGAACGCACCAGGTTCTGTTCCTGCCTGCTGGTAGTTGTTGGTCAAAGCCACAGAGTAGAACTCGCCAATCGATCCATCGCCCTCCCATGGGTTTTTGATTGGTTTTCACCAAGCAAGCAAACGCTTCGCGAGAGGCGTAGCTGGGAGCGCCTTCAGCACGCAGGATGGGTACTTCCAGGTGACAGCGGAGCCAGTTTCAACCTCGCACAGGGCCGTTACAGTTCATGTAGACATATGAAATACCAGACGCGAAGCGAGCTGGGCAGTCTCATGAATGTCTTCTGAAAAGCAAGCAGTGATGACTTGGCTCCTGGGTCCAGGAGATCTTGGACTTCTTCCCCTCACACACACCACGCTTTGTGACCTAGGGGCTCGTCACATCTGGTCCCGTCTGGTCACATCTCAGCATGGCTACACTGACTCACGGTTTCATCTTACTGATGTGGCCGTTCCAATCCATACGGAGAGGACATGAGAGGAATCTCGGAATCATGGTGTTGACGGTGTTGACATGTGTTGACCTTCCAGGCCTGACTGAGTGGTGCACCAGATTGAGAATTCCACCCTTTCCGTTCTTATCACCAGCGTACCTGCCAAGTACGAAGGCCTTCTAGAAGGCCAAGTATCCAAAGCTCAAGAGGCTGAAGTGGGCACCAATTTTGCACTGTGGAGTACCTGAAGACAGCCGTTCAGGTCCACCCATGAGCATGCTTGAGCACGGTTGAGCGGAGAAACTCTATTGACATGATTCAAACCAATGTCTTGGGTGAAACTCGGGTGAAGCACTTGATCTCGGCGCCCTCTGCAGCATGAAGCTCCACCACTGCAGCCTTGGTCCCCGAAAAGTCAGTCCCCAGCTTTCAGCTCTTCAAATCGACTAGTAAAAGGAACGATCATCAATGAACACCTGTGGTTTTGAAGGTTGTGTCCGACAGAACTGGATGAGTATACATCATCAAGCGCCCCCACATGTAACTGCTTTGAGTCGAACATTGGTGCCTAGGTCATCAGAAAACAGCATGAAACGCATGGCAACTGGTCATGTTGGCCTTCTTTCACTAGCTGAGGTTTGAGCAGTGCATCCTTCCAAGTATGAGACATAGCTCTGCTCATCAGCAATGAGCAAGGTTCTTTCAAATTGACCAGACTCCTCCCAAGCTTCAGCTTGAGGTTTCATGTGCATTCACACAGTTTCTGGAGGATTCTGGACACCCGCTCTTAAAGATATTCTTCTTGCTCTTCTGCGAATTTAGGTCCTTGTTGTTGATGCGGAAGTAGGTGGAGATCTCCATCGGGCACGTGGTGCCCTTGGGGATGTAGCAAAAGGATCCATCGCTGAAGACCGCACTGCGAGCAGGAAGGAACATGAGACACATGAGACTCTTCATGAGACACATGGTCGAACACCGTCGAACGGTTGGAACTGAAACACACAGGCAAAACAACACACAGGCCTATTCAGAGCAGCAAAATAGTTGTCAGCAGTTGGAACAACAGAGCCCAAGTACTTCTTGATCAGCTCTGGATGTTCCTGGCGCTCCAAAGACCCAAACAACATGCGTTGGTCCAATCGGTGTCCTCCCTCCCCAGATCAATGCTCCTTGATTGCCTCGTTGATGGAGCAGAAAATGACTCCTGCCTGCAACCATAACTGGGCTGTTGGACTGATTCATTTGCTGCATGGATACTATGAAAGGCAATAGTGCAAAGCATCCTAGCATGCAATGGTGCGATACTAGTATGACTCTATGACTTTTGACATATCCTTTGCTCCCGCCAGTGGCAGCATCCACGGAACCATGTCCGCATTGCCAAATGTCAGGACCAAAATTGAATGAATCCCAGATTTATTTACCATTCTTCTTGTTATATATATATATATTATATCAATTAAACAAAATGCAACATAATACAAGGGTTTTACAACACTGTAACGCTTCGCTTAGGACCTAGGACAATTGATGTCCTTGGCCGAGCGAAAGAAGGCGCCAAAAGGTGCGTTCTGAAGATTGACTGGATCCTGTAGATGCATAGGACCACAGGACCAAACCAGTCTGGTGACAACGACGAGACTGACGGCAGAAGGCGTCTTCCTAAGCGATGAAACACACACACACACACTCTTGGTGTTTGTTTTCTCCACATAAGGCCAAGTTTAATTCATTTAAGTCCCATCTTTGATCCTGCTCAATGACATCTATAACATAACCAACTTGACTTCGGTCCCACATGGCCTCTTGAAGTTCTTTCTGAAAGGTTGTGCCAATGCTCTCACTATCGAAGACCGCATCCACCGCCACGTTGGCCAGGCGCTGGGATCGAGCAATTGTTCCACAAGCTGCTTCAAAGAGTCAAAGCATGAGGGGGAGCTGGCTCAAGTGCTGCAACACGCAAACTTTTTGTACTTAATGTTAATGTGCCTTCTGTTCCGTAAGCGGGATGCCCAACTTCTCAAAGGTATTCAGAAGCTCGGGGTCCACCTCGAGGTGTCTCAAGTTCAAGAGTAGCCAGCAAATCACGCATGCGGATTTAACTGCAAAGATCTGCGAAGCATTGCTGCCACATGGCGGCAAACAGTACTAGCTTTCGTTCGTGGCTGAAGTTGTTTCAGGCATGGTGAGTAATTGGGAACCCAACAAGTGAGGGAATAGTGGATGTAGTTTGGCGGCTCGGTGTCACTGATTTCAAGCTCAAGCCTCGTCGAGGCTCTGCTTCTTGGCCTTTGACTTTGGTCTGGAGTAGTATACAATGTCCTGGCTGAGTTCTCTGAGCTTCCTTCCCGTTTTGCAGATCTGAGCAGTTGCGGTCCAGTCCTGAAAGTCAATCTCTGCCATCTCCAAGTGTGCCCATTCTGGCATCTTCATGCTTTTCCACTTCCTGCAAACGAGGATTTGCTCCACTGCTTTTCAATTCTACATTTTCCAAAAAATTGCAGCTCCTGAAGGCATTCAGGCGAAATTCTAGCATCCAGTCTGGTTCCTCCTTAATCTCCCAGATCTTCCGAACGATGTCCTCACCAAGAAATACACACTTGCAAGGCATTACAAAGCTTCCATCCAATGAAAACACAATGAAACTTTGGAATCCATCCTCGTTAAGGCCCTTCGGCAAGGACTCTGACTCAATGTCTGTATAGAAGCCTGCCGTATACTCCTGGGACACCAACAAAAAAGGCTCCAGATACAAACGCTTGCAGTTGTCATGACCGTGAAGATTGCGCTCCTGATCCAAAACTTCACCAAGCTCGGCATTCTGGCCATCCCGCAATGCTACGGCCTGCTTAGCTGCAGATTCGCACTCGGAGCGGGTCAACTCCGCTCCGCTCCGAGTGCGAAGATTATGCGCGTAATCTCTGAACAGACTGCAACAACATAACAACACTTGAGAAAAGGGTGGATGAAAGGTTGGCTCTCAGCTAAAGCAAATTGAACTCACAGGTTGCTGAGGCAACCTTTCCTTTCGGTGCAGGAACAAGGAAAGGAAGTGCCTCTTTCTGCTCAACATCTACATCGACCGCCTGAACCTGCCAGGTTGGGTGAAAGTGCCTGTGTTGGGTGAAAGTCTTTTAAGATGCCCTTGTTACTAGTAACGATGCCCTTGCTACTTTGCATTTTGCACAAGAGCAAGACCTGCAAGGAGGATCAAGGAGCTCTGAAGTCTGAACGTTTGCACATGTACCACGCTTGCATTCCCGGCTCGGTATGTACAACGCTCCGCTCTTTGGAGTCAACTCCGTTCACGTGGCAGCTCAGGTCAGTAACCCGCGGAGCTGGGGCAGCGAGTGCAAACTGACCACCCAGCTCCGTTGCAGATGTTGCCTCAGAAACTTACAGTCTGAGCACTGCGCCACCATGCGACGCTCAGCTCAGAAATATGGGGAACTTCGCAGGTTGATGTGTGGGGGAAGGAAGATGAAGAGCAGGATGTGTGGGGGAAACCTGGTGATCGATTCGCCAAGGGCTGAGGGCAGCGCAGCGTAGGGCCGCGGCCCCAAAGCAGGCTTTGCATGTCAAGGGCGCTCCCCAGCAATTCTCAGTTTCGACGCCGCCACGAAAAACAAAAGGGACACGATCAATTCTGCGGGATATTAGACACGATATGCACAGTACGACGCTTCACACATGTACAGGATTGATGATGATTGAAGACTGCTGAAAGATGCGGAAAGTATTAAGCTCCGGACTTGACATCGGCGGCCCCGCACTGTACTGACGACTTCTCCGTCCACTTTCCTTTGACTCAAAGGCCCTCCGATGCCCTTGCAAGCAGATCCGCGGTAGTCCAACAAGCAGAAAACACTTGCCAGCACTGCAAGCTATGGCAAAACAGCATGTTGATGTGTGTTGTTGGACACCAGAAAGCACGCACTGTAGTATCCTGTAGTCACTAGTCATCATCACTGGGTCCCATGGCAAATCTGTGAAGTTACACCGTCGCCTCTAAATTGTCTTGGAGCAAGCCATTGCCACGGCACGCTGGACATGGCAGTGCCGGCCTTGGCATTCGCAGCACCGCCAGCCCCGCGAACTTTACGGTGGTGACTCCACTCAGCTCTGCACATGCCATCGCAGGTTCCACACACAAGAATCCCGTGGCCGCCGCAGCCATCACAACTCCTTTGGACTAACTTAAGACTCACGATTTCCAGTCACCAATCACTTCTTGGAAGCAAAGACACATTGACTGTGGCATTCAGTTCGAGTACGTTCGACACGCCAGCGATCCGGACCAGTCCTCCTACCATAACCGTCGCAGAAGCGGCAATGGATGACAGGCTCTGCCTCCGTTTTTCGAACAGTCCAAAGGAGGTCCCAACTGGAATATACTGGAATTCTGCGCCTGCAGCTCCCGCACATTTCGCTCCATTTGCTCCTCACCAGTGAGAGGTCGTGCTGGGAACTGGGAGCCTAGTCGAGTTGCGCATTTCGCAGATGCTGGAGGCATCGTGTATCATTGAATCATGCCATGCCTGGTGGGAAAAGCTCCAAAGCAATGTAAGCAAAGGCATCTGGAATCCTCAGTCGGACACTAATCTACTGTAACTCAAATCATCTCAAAATAAAAAGACTCACATTCAACTCAATGTGGAACTCATGGGAGCCCTCCTTTCTCAACCCAGGAAGGGGCCAGTCGTTTTTCTTTTTTTAATGGCCCTTAAAAGCGCCGAAGTGGAGCGGTGGAGCCGAGTGACCGCCCAACAGCCACGCCGCTGAATCCTGGCCTTGGAACGCTGCGTAGCGTCTTTTCAGATAAACCGAAGTAGATCCTGAAAAAGTATCGAATTATTGAAGTAAGTGATTTATATTGATTTATGATATTGATTTATCTATAATGATTTAAGTAGCTGAATAGTTGATGATATTTAGTGACTTAGATTGATTTAGTGATTTCTCGAACTTAAGTCGGATAATGAGGATCCTGGCCTTATCGTTCGTGATATTAGATGTAGATCCTTATGATCCTGAAAGAAGTCTAGAAGTTCGCTGAAGCAATGGCTGAACATTAGGATGTCAGGCTGAAACACTGGTTCATTGATTGGTGCATAAAACTCTGGAATATGCACACGGAGAAATCTATCGCAACAAAAACACTGTGATTGTGACATCTTCATTGGCTCACTCTTGCAAATGAGGCTGCCGCTGGTAGAGTTCTTGGTTTCTGAAAAACCTGCGCAGTGTCCCGGTCAGGTCAAGCTGCCCAGTCACTGCTACAACCTGAGCTCAATCTGGGGCAAAAATTAAAAAAGGCAGCCCATGAAAGTAGACTGACATGAGAGGAGATACCAGGTGAAAACCTTTGAACATCTGTTGAATTGTAGATGTTGAACGGTTGAATTTGGAAAGCAAAGCACTAAGCTGAGCTCGGAACCTCTTGACCAAGCAATATTGCAACGCTCACAGAATCCTGCAGGCAGCCAAGGGGAGCCAGGTGTGAAAAGCATCTACAAGTCTACAAGTATATTAGTAAAAATAGACGTCGACAATAAAACAAATCCAGCCAAACCGATGCAAGCCATGGCAAACCCTTACTTCAGTGTACTGGTCCTATCAGTGAGTGATGGGTCCAACATGACAACGACAAAACCAATGAAGAATACTGAACGGGCATGAGTCTACCAACCACAGCACACAAAGCTCCATATCAGAATGTTATATAAGTTTCCCAAGAAATCTAGGAACCAAATCATCAGTGCGAGCGCTTCAAGAAAGCTCCCCCGACTGCCTTTGGGGCGGCGGGGGGAGCTTCCTTGAAGAAGCGTGAGCTATCCTGCGTCCAGTTACTAAAGCTTTAGTAGCTAGGAGAGAGCTTCTTCCGTAATTAAGTAGACACTACTCAATTAAGTAGGAACGGGCTTAAACACACACATATCTCACATATTGTGACGGTCCTGCTCCTTAAGTTGCACTTTCACTTCACCTACCGGCGCTTTTGTTTTTTTGTCAACCAAACAGCAACGCCGCTAAGTGCAAGGAATTCCGTGGACGCACGCCTGGAGCATCTCTGTCCCAAGCAGCCTCGCTATCACATGACGCGAACTGCGCCATTGCAAACACATCTGCGAGAGCCAGGCCTCCCATTTCTCCCGAAGCGCTAGCTTCGGAGTCACTCGAGGTTCTGCGCACCGATGCCTTGACTGATCTAAAGGTTCGGTGCACATCAAAGCATGACGTAACTTGTCGTATTGGAAGGTTCGGAAGACCACCGAACCTAACCCAACCAATGAGCGGGTGGACCACCGGGTCGCCCATGTGAGAATCTCTATCACCAAACTTAAGCACCAAAAACAGCAGACATGCCCAGCCTGCCAGGAGGCCTGAACTCGCCCGAGGGTAATACCGCCACTGAAGCCTAAAGAAAGAAAGTAATATCAATATGACAAATCAAGTGGAAGAACCACAACAAACAGTAACACACATCAACAAACCAATCATCTTGCAAGCAACAGTGCTCCTCTGCAAAGGATCCTTCTCCTCCAGGAAAAATCCCAGACTTTCACGTCCAGGGATTCCTTTCCCTTTCACGTCCATCGGCAAGCCGCTGATTTTCAGAACCCGAAGGATCACATGCGTGGGAACTCCAGGGAAAGCCTGAGGAGGTGGTTCACAGGCCATGGCCAGAACATCTTGATATCTCTCCGGAGCGCTCAGCAGGTCGTCGCCGGAATCGGACTCCAGTCCTTCCGTGCTTAGCATCGGCAAGAACTCGGCGGCCAGGGACGACTTTTTGGGCGTCTTGGACGACCCATGTTGAGAATCCTTGGATGCTGGCTCTTCTTCGGGTGGTAGATCTAAGAAATTGAGTATACCAGGGCTTGCCATGACAGTTCTGCTTCAAACCGCCCATCTCGATTGGCGCACCATGGCAACTCAGTCAGTGCAAAGTCATCAAAAAGCATGCTTGAACAATAGCCAGCATGTGCACTAAGCCGAGATACGTTCAGCTAGAATGAACAGCTGTGTGCCGTGCATGTGTGATGAGTCCATGCTCTGGAGGCCTTTATGCATCTTTATGCCATGCTTAATCAGGCTTTTTGAGAACATGCACGCAAGCGCATTGGGTGATGGGCTCATATGGGCACTCCAATGAAAAACTATGCTAAAGCTATGCAGCTGCACTTCAAAAAACATGAGAAACACACAGCAATCTCTGAGTTGCTCATGCCAAAACATGGCAGTTGTGGCCTTCACAACATCTCGAAGCGCATTGCGCGTTCGTCTCCTCGCAATGAGCAAGCTTGACCCAAATTCCACAATCCACCCCTCAAAAAAGGCAGGTGTGCCGTCTGGGCCTGCAAAAAAGAGAGAGATGTCTTTTCAATTCGTATTGCTCATAAAATAGGTTTTGTAGGCGTAGTCTTGCCATTTCCAATCACTGGCTGAGTGGGGCATTTGACTTCTGGTCTTCACTGCCCCCACCCCAAGGAAGCTGTAGCCGTACTCATGTGAAAACCGCACCTTTCAGTGTAGAAAGAACGGTCTTCTTGTGCTCACAACATCTGACGGTGGTCATGGCCCTACCGGTTGGACCTACCAGTTGACCGGGTCGTTCGCGGGACTGGTGGACTGGCCGAGCATGGCCCCCCTGAATCCAACGGTGTGCGCACTGTCTGTCAGGCTGTTTGTTCCAAGCAGTTTTCTCTTGATTGGTGCTGGGTTTTTGCTGACCTTCTGTTTGACACCATAGAAACTAATTAAATGTCAAATTGAGCAAACAGAAGTGACTTCAGAGGAGTGCACACAAAAAGACCTGTGGAAGTAGTACAATCAGCAAATGTATTGAGTCACATGAAGAAAGATACAAACATCTTAAAGCACCTTGAAGCATCTGAACAAAGCATGCTTCCAGCAATTATCAACCTCAAATGGCTTGACTTTCATTCACCTTCACTTATCTTTGGTCTGGTTTTCCTGAAACATGTTGTTCTATTTGCTTGCCTTTGGCAATACCACCAATGCTTCCCAAGTCTTCACGTACTTTGCTGGTGGTCACCTAAAGACGTACCCTCATGCCCATCTAATAAATAGCGAATCTTCGTGACAACAGTCTTGTGAATCATCGGGCATTCATGCGGTCGGATTCTGTCCTTGAGTGTGCAGCTCCAAGAGCACCTAAAAAGACCTGCCCAGGCTGAAACATAGCACCATGGCAAGATCTGTCCTTGTTCTTGAAAAAGAATAGCACATTTGCAAAAAAAATGTTCTCGTCTTAGACAGAACAAGCACACATTTTTCAATTGGGGGATGACGACCGTTTGTTTGTTTTCAATTCTATCATCTGAGCTTGCTGCAGAAGCTGTTGCGAGGTTTGCCAGCGGCTGCCAACTGGTCGACAAAGCCCCTTGGTACGGAGACCCTAGTAGCTTTCTTGTTCCTAGTAGTAAGGCCAGGAGCCCCTAGTAGCTTCTTGTTGCTAGTAGTATGGCCAGGAGCCCCTAGTAGCGTCCTTGCTCCTCCCCCCCCAGGAAGCAAAGGCCCAAAGGCTCTGACCTTCCTTTGGCAAGGTTTGTGCCTCAGGCAACAGGGGGAGCTCTGGGATCACTCCAGTATTTTCGAGCCGAGCCTGAGCTCCTATGCTCGCACCACGAAGTGCAGGACTGGCAAATGCCTCAGTGGAAAATCGCTGAGTAGCAAAGGATTCCAGTTCTTCCAAGCTAGGCTTGAGGAGGCATGATTCTCACGCCTAGGTAGCTGACAAGCTCAGTCATGGCGATCCGGAAATTTTTCAGCTGCAAATGGCCGCATGTGCCAGGTTCTACAAAGAAGGCAAAGAACGAGAGCAACACGAGTCAAAGGATTCAGCCCCACTCCCGCCATTTTCTGGGTGTCTTTTTAGGCAAACATGCAACCCTCTGTACAGAATGCAGATTCTTGGTAGGTGCATCAGTTGTAAAACTCTGATGCATGTCCACAAAAACTACAGATGTAGCTGGTTCTCTTGACCGCTTTGAAGTGTTGAGCCTTTTGAAAGCTCCGTGAGAAGACAAATCACCCATCTCAGCTCTGGGATGCTCACCGTGCGCCTTCCCAACCAGCCATCGCCGTGTTGGATGAATCTGCAGGACAATCCGCAAGGCGGCCACAACATTTTCACACCACTCTTTGCAAGATCCATTTAGATTGAAAAAAGCACCATGAGAAGTTTGTGCTTTCATGTTTTGCTGATGCCTTCTCGTCTTTCATTTGGATTCAAATCCTCGAACCTTACTGTACACCGAAGTTGACTCTTCACATTGGGAGCGGCCAAACCACAGGACATCTTAAACTTGATTGCAATGAGATGCTTCTTGATCTTCTTGCAATTAAGTCTTGCACCCGTCACTCTCTTCAGGCTCTTCTGGGTTGCGGGGAATACCTCTAATCCAACATGTCGAAAGGAAAATCAACACAAAAACGACAAAGGCTTGACATGGCTTGACTTTCCCGGTCAGTCCATCCAAAATGATGCCCATCTTCTGTGACTCTCAGCACCTTGTAGGACCTCCCGCAAAAGGCCTGCATGCTTTCGAACGGAAAACCTCAGAGTTCAAGTTTGCGGGAAGAAACACATGACACATTGGAAGGTAACTGGATGTAACTGGAAGGTGTGCCAGTTCTTCACCTTGACTGACATGTCCCAGTCTTCACCCTAGTGGGATCAGCAGGTCACTCCGTCCGGATCCCTGGACCGGGCTGTTCTACCGGGCTTCTGGTGATGCTTCTCACGAAGATGGACGCTTTGGACCACTCACCGACCGACGTACGGACCGTTTAGACGAGTTTAGACACGGACCGCTTAGAGGAGACATTGGAAGGTCCAGGTCCCTTTTGTGACTTTTCTGTTGCTGAACCGTGAGACAATTGGACCATCCCCCCCCTCTTGAATTCCGGGTTCGGCTGGCTCATCGCTTAGCAACAACAAAGAACTTCCCACGGCAAAGTTCCTTGAGCAGTTCGATTCCAAATCCTTTTGCATAATTTGCAAAGGATTTGCAAAGGAGAACCGAACTCATCGAACTCTATCTAAAAGCAATGAACACAAGACAAAACTAGACAAAACATTCTTTTTGGCTGACAGTCTTCATTTCTTGTTTTGGGTCTTCCTTCCTGCATCGTTTTCTCGTGTTTCTCTTCATCCAACTGCAGCTTTGACGCTCTACTTGAGCGGACAGCAAATTGACCTTGCACGGGACTAGCCCTGGACTACATGAACAGTCAAGCGCTTTCCACAAGGCTAAAGAGCGAATGGATGCCCTCGCCTGTGCACTGGTGAAAGAGGTCAGGGATCCGGGGTTCTGTTGCATCAAAGGGAAGTGTGGAAAATTCGCCTCGGCTGGCATCATGTGATTTTAAAGTAAATCATGATCTAGAATCTAAAACACCGATGCGATAGTGAAGCCTGACGATCGGTCAATTGATGTTTTGGAAAAAAGGGGGCAGGCGGGCCGACCTGCTCACCATCCCCAAGAAGTTCCTATGACCATTGATTTTGTTCATAACTCGTGATTGTTCAATTTCTGTTTTGTGGCTTCATTGATCTCTGTGGCTTCATTGCATTGGCCATTTCTGCGATCAGGGCACAAACATCCCATCTTTGCCAGCTTTGATCTCCTGTCTTTTTCAGCCCAAAGCAACACACACGCGGTCCATGCAACGAAACTGGAGCCCGCTCGACAGGCTCGACCGGCTCGAGCACGGTCCGGTGCGCCTTACGGGTGTCTTCCGGAAGGCGACGCTCAAAAAGTCGGGTCTTGTCCATGTAGATGACCAGCAGCTCGACAGTCCAACCTGCAAACGAAACAGAAAGGCTGAAAGATGCTGAAAGGAAACGGCTGAAAGATGCGCGGCCAAAAGCATCAGTCGAGCCTCCTTCAATGCCCCACCTCATGCCAATGTGCACGAAGAGTTCACGGCTTTTACAATCTTTTACCAACTCTCCACCACCTGGCAGAATGAACTAGTGTCGTTGCTTCTACCATCCAGTCACAGAAAAACAAACAATTGACTCGTCCGCCGTTGGCATCGTCGGCATCGACCTGAGACCTGCACCAACTGTTCTTCAACACCTCCAGCTTGCGAAGAGCCGCGGCGGGCCTGCCGGCACGCCTGGTGAGTCACGAGAGGTCGGTCGCTTCTAAAGACAGATGAAAGTGATCAAATCTGCGAGACAATTGCAGCTAAGTGTTGGGTGCATGATAATGCATGATCTTTGAGTCACCATATACATATATATATATAGAGAGAAAGAGACTTAGACCTTATAGCGTGATAGTCATCATTCATCTCAAGAATGATCAAGCATTTGAAGAGTGAGCTATTGTCATGTAGACTCGTGATGTCTTGCACCTGTGGGTTTGCAAGTCACAAAGCATCGGCTGTAGATCTGCAAAGTGAAAGACCTGCGTAGAGCTGCCCGCAAGGATCAGCAACTTGACTACGCATTTGCTTGCCTGATTGTGCATCTGAAATTGCCCCTTCATGTGAGCTGCCAAGCCAAACTTGTCAACAAAGTACCAAGTGGCCTTGTCAAAATATCAAGCACGAAACTCTCCTCTGCAGTTGCATAACTTAAATGGGGCTTCGGCCTTCTTTCTAGGGTGTCTGTGCACATGCAGCCAAATACATTGATGTACTGTGCTCTGCTACCGCTCCCAAATCTTGCATCTTTCTGCTACCGCTCAGTTTCTCAGCTGCATCAGTGCACTGAGCTTGCAGCTGCGCTGTTCAGCTCTGGGGATGTCCTGACTCAAAAAGGCCGTGCCAGGAGAAAGACACAAACACACATCCTCGCTGAAAAACATTCTGTGCAGACATTGTTTAGTCGTTCAACGATCTAAGCAGCAAACATTCTTCTGGATCCACAAAAATCCTGCAAGACCCGAAGCCGCCAATACAGGGTATGCGATACAACTGCCGAAGCGGCCATCGCTATTAGGTTGGAGGCCATTGCTAGTAGGTTAAGGCGTCTCACCAGTCAGCGGTCCGACTTTAAGCTGATTGGGATGTCTGTGTTGACGAACATCACCACCTTTGGTACCTCAAACAGTTTGCGGTGTCAGATCCAAACGGCGGCATTTGGCATATCCCACCTTGCGCTGCAGAATTGGCAATAAGCCAGAGTTATCCATGTGTCCACCATCTCCAATCTTAAACTTGGCTGCAGCCTCAAACAATTGCGTATGAAATGAACATAAAACATATTGAAAAGCCCACAGAATACACACAAACAAATGAAAAAACACCCACAGTACAAACAAGCAGGCCTTGGGGCCAGGTTGTGTTCTTGAAGTGATGGGCCACATAGTGGTGACTGGGATCAACGCCTCCAAACCCCACGTGTTCGGAGAAAAAACATGGAAACAAGATCGTTCGGCAATCTTTCGCTTCCATGAGATGAAACACTTCATCTGCCTGGCCTGCATGGTTTGTCCTCCGAAGTTGTTGAGCGCTTGAGAGATCATCGCAGTGAAGGCTGCGCTACTCACTCCAATGGCCTCGACACAGAGCGACTGTGAGTGCCCAGTTCTTCATCTTCAAAGCGGAACATGAAGCAATTGGATGCCTTGGGGATGTGGCTTCTATCTAGGTAGGTCGATGTAGGATGTAGGCCCATTGCTCATTGCTCCTTTTGGGATGTAGCTATAGGCCTTGCTTCAACCTGAACCCACCAAGTGAGTGATGGCATCTGAAACCGCCTTAGCGAGGCTCAAGGGCTCCGAGGGCGATGGCATCTTCACTCCATGTCCTGCAGGGGTCCCCTGTGACTTTGGGACTTCCATGCTGACTTTCGGAGGATTCCTTCGCGACCGCAAGCTGTTCAGGCAGAGTTCCAGGCGACCAAGAGCTGCGCTTGTATGGAAAGTGTCGGCAGCTGCACAAAGCAGCAAAGGCTAGCCAGCACTTTGGACCATAGACTACCCGAATGGAGGCAAACAAGGACCACTGGGCCTCACCGTTGAGCAGATGAAGAGAGAACAGCACTGCACGGAGCCAGTTTGGTTTGCTACTAATGCTGTTGCTGCGCTCGTGAAAGTTGCTGGTTATTGCTGCTTTGGCGCGGCTTGTCGTGTGGCTGTTGTCAGCGTGTCATTGCCGTCGTTCCGACCTGTCGTTGGTCTTGCCTTTGGGATATGTCCTTGCTGTTGACAGTGCGTTGGCTGTCGAGCCATGACCGATATCATCATTGTGGGTTGTCATTGATGTTGATTTTGTGAGTTCATGGCTGGCGCGATCGGAAGTTGGACACACGAGATTAGTAACCCCAAAAGAACAAACCATGAAAGCAAAAAGAATTAAATCTGACGATGGCCTGAAGAAACAGATTTGGAAAAACACCTCAATACATATATATATATACTGTATATAAATGATTATAAATGACATTGCTAGGTCTCTGTAGTTGTCGGTCGTCACATGTCACGATCGACACAGCTCCATCCCGGACGGACTGGCCCGGTCGGTGTCGGTCTCTGCGGTCCCAACGGCGCCGGTCTCCTCCGGACTGGCCACTCTGGTCGTAGGGTGTGTCGCCTCCAAAGGCGAAAGTCTCCACCATGCCACCACCAATGACCTGAAACATGGGAACCGTGTAGCCAAGCAGCGCTGCGCATTCCAGACTTATAAATATGTCGATACATTAATTTTTCGTGTTTCTCATCCCTCCGACAGGTAAGGGATCCACCATCTTCAGCGCCGGAATATCGGCCCGTGTGAACCAATTCGTGGATTCCTCGTCGTACTTGATGTTGCCGTGGCCTCTGGGTGAACAGCAGTCTGATAGGGTTGCTCTTTTGCTCTTTTGCAGCAAAAAGCTCACGCCTCCAGGATAGAATGGAGAACCTGAGAAGTCCGGCGACATCTGCAATGACCTCAAGTCTTTGTCAAAGCAAAAAGGGGGCGCCAAAAAGAATCCGTCTCGTCTTCCTGAGCACCCAACACCACTGTGTCGTCTTCCGATTCATGACCAAGGGGAGCAAGCAATACGCCAAGCCTTGAGGCAAGCAGGACAGCCGTCACGGAGTGGTGCCGGTGCTGAGCACCATGTGAGAGAGGCCATGTGCTCAGCAAGCAACATGACGAATGCTCTTGGTCGATCTATTGGAGGTAGAATGAAGTCCTCACCGGTTTGCAGAACCCGCTGAAGTAGAAAACCAGTGGGCGCTTCTTGGCAGAAGAAACAGAATGTGTCCACTGCTCCGGTAAAGGGAAGAACACACATCCATGCAGAGGGGCATAGTCACATAGTCGTTTGGCCTCATCTCGTGTATAGTGTACAAGCAGTCTTAGATATAGTTAGCGTCTCTTGCTTACTTGGCAGTCTCAATGCAGTTCCTCTCTTCGCAAGTGAGGATTATTTTGAAGAATTCGCTGCAGGCTCTGCTCATCAGAAGCCATGTACCTTGAAACATCCACAGCTCCAACAAGATCCGCGCGACGACCGCCGAGGTCCCGCGCGCGTCGAGAAGGAGCGCACTTGCTGGTGTTGCCCAGGCCCAGCGGCTCCAACAAGATCTGTTTTAGACAGAGAGGCTTGGGTCAACAAGACCTCGAGCTCAACGTGACCAAGCCTTGTTGAAGGTGTTGACCCAAATTCCATGTGGGTCATCATGGTTGAAGAAGGCTTGTTTCAAGAGATCTGGGCCAAGCAGTGGGACGGTGACTCTGAACCAAAAATATGTTGTGGACATCGGAAGCGATGCCCTTGCTCCGTTCGTAGCGTCCTTGCTCCTAGTAGTACGGCCAGGAGCCCCTAGTAGCATCCTTGCTCCTAGAAGCGATGCCCTTGCTCCTGGTAGCGAACTAGTCGTCTATAGAATTCTGTAGACGTTATGCTCAACACTTGAGATGCATGGCTGATACGTCCCAACTTGAAACCAAGTCTCCGGTGATATCGTGCGTGGCGGACTCCTCAGGACAAACCACTCGGTGGCCAACCACTCGGTTGCTTGGAACCGTCTGAGGCGGTGGCGCCAATGGCACCGGGTCGTTTGGTCAGCTCCTGGCGAATCGATGAACCAACCCATGGGATCCGAATGGCGAAGCAGTGGTGGGCTGTGGCTCTCACAATCGTATTACCCAATGTTTGCCTTTCACATCAGGGGGTAGGTTTATTCTTGCGATGTGAACATTATATAATATATATATAAGATATGATATATGCTTCTTCGTTTTCATCCTAAATCCTTCAAGTCGCTTGTTCCCTTCTCCACAGCAAAGAAGTATCATGAAGAAGCGCTCGGCGAACCGCGCGCGGTCCGGCAAGGAGAGCTCGGACGGCTTGGTGCGCGATCCCAAGAGTTCCTTGTCACTCATGTGAGCGAACCTGAGTGACCATCAGTGGCGGTCGTTGGATGGAAAACAAACATCGGATCCCTCTTGGTTTAAATGGTTTTAAAGTGTCTAATTCATCATCGTCTTCACTTGGTCTTCGCAGTCTTCGCTTGGGTTCCTTTTCTCACTCAAGTCTGACTGTTGCTTTCTCTTGCATGTTCCCATTAATTCCTCTACTTCCAAAAAGAGGTCCGCACAAGAACCAAGCTCTCGGTCCCAACCAAAAAGAAAAGGAGCACGCTTGCCGCTCGGGGGCATGTAGGGTCCAGCCGTCCAACTGCCCCCGGAGACCGAAACCAACAAATCGACGTGGCTCATCAACTGTAGCTCTTCCATCCCACGAAGAGCTCCAATCGCTGCCACCATTGCTCTGGTGCCTCCACCACTTAAAGCAACAGCTGTCTGTAGCTGCTCCTGAGGCAAAGCACTGGCAAAACCAGCTCAACAAACATGTAGTACATGACGGCGTTGCATGTGACAAGAGTCTTACAAAAACTCTCCGAAGTCTGGACTACTTGCAGAAGCTTGCGGGACCTCATATCGTGTGATGTCGTTTCAACAAAAACAACACGCAGGATGTGCAGGTCCTGGCGTGGTGGGAACGTTCTGATCTGGTCATTGATGGGGACCACATCTGCTTTGACGTCAGGTAGCTTCTTATGACATTTGCCGTCATCATCCGAACAATAGCCTTAGCCAATGCATGCCGATGCACCATATTTGGAGGGCTGCAACGTATTGCACCAAGTGCAGTTTGATGACACATCTCCTGCATTGCCTTTATTGCGTCTTGCAATAGTCAGTATTATCAAACTTGACACCTTAATCAAAGTTCAGGCATAAAGCTTCTATTCTTGGTCTCCCCCATAAATTGTTTTCTTGCTTTGGATGTGTACAGAACGAACATGCTGATTGCACCAGGGATATCCAGGGACTCAACGCTTCTCCGCACGAAAACATACTAGATCATTCTACTTCTGAAGAAGCCCGAAGCAGTCAAGCCTGGGATGTTGAACAGTTCTTGGCGGACCACCTAGAGCTGAACGTCGGCACTCTCTTTTCATGAACAGTTGTAGCCTGTAGCCTCAAAATAAGAAAGCTATACCTGCCCGAACCAGACTCGAACTGCTCAATTCCCAGAGGGGAATTTGACAAAAACCCTTGCCAAAAAAGGTCTTTGGTTTGCTTCGCCAGTTCTGGAGCTGTAATTGGGTGACGTCCAAGATCGGCAAGGAGCCTGGTTGGCACAAGCACTCCCCATTCACACAGCGAGTTGGTCCACGAAAGTTGTAGCAATAGCCAAACCAGCTGCAGGTGCCACCGGTTCGTTGGGGGCACTGCAGCAAGTTCTGCTGGTGGACATTCAGAACGCATTTACTTCCAATAGCACAATATCCTGGCTGACACCGGCATTGTCCTTGGACACATTGCGTTGGTCCTCTTGAAGAACTGCAGCTGAAGTATTTGCACGTGCCGTCGGTGTGGCTGTCGCAAAAGCCGCTTGACTCATTGACTGCGGTCTGTGCCATGTCTGCACCCGGAACAACGCCGTTTTGGGGTGGCGCAGAGACATCTCGGTACAGAGCCCGCTGCTGCAACCATGAAGCCTCACAGGTTCCTGAAGCTTCCCTGTTTTCCTCGCTTCCATCACATTCGTCCAATTGAAGTGCCAAAGCTTCCGGCGCTTCCAGGGCTTCGCTGAAAGGCAGAAGCAAGACGCAAAGGAGCCACATGGAACCCTGAAAGAACTTGCGTGATTAGTTGGGATTAGCATAAACAGCAAAGCACACATACACACACAATTTGCTTACAATTATGAGTGCTACTTTTCAAAACAGAGTAGTGAGGAGTCAACAGCAAACTTCCGCTATTCACAAGAATTATCAAGCTGCTGTTGCAATCAGTTGGAGTTTGGCGTGAGTCAAGCTGCGGACACTCAGTGTATGTTGCACCAAGCTCTTTCAAACTTTCACTTTGCAAAGTACACTGCAAAGCACACTGCAGCACTTTTTGAATGCACTTTTGGCATCTCAAAGAAAGAACCGCATAAACAAATCAGTGTTTGAACCTTGGCTGCTTGGCTCTTCCAAGCACTGCAAGTTTCTGACACTCCAAACGTCCTGAATTGCCAGCGGGGCACGAACCATATACTCTCCGAGTGCAGCAAGAAGGTTGACCTGCAATTGTGACAATTGCTGAAGAACAACATTGATTTTCGACCATCCTGCACCTGTTCTCGTGTGTAGGATGTGAACTTAGTGGGCCCGTTCTGGGATGACCTTGAACGCTTTGAAGCACACTCCATTCGATACGAGCATTGGCATCACCCACTGCTCTGAGGCTGCCACGTTTTAAAATGCGGCCAGTTGGCAAATTTACCCGAACCTAGGAACAAGTGCCACGCTAGTAGTAACAAGTGCCTTACTAGTAGTAACAAGAAGCTACTAGGAACAAGTGCATAGCTCCAAGGTACGGCTCCAAGTGCGTCCCAAGACGTCCAACGAAACCGTGTCTTGACTCTTCGCTTGTCGCTCTTGGTCGCTCGGTCCCAAACTGCCCTTCTCGACCTCCTGCGGTCAATTCCGCTTCAACTGGACCGTTTCCCCCGCCGAAGTAGAGTGAGTCTTAGGGCCTGTAGAGTCTCGGGCGGAAGGTTTACGGTAAAGCGCCGTGGGCTGCTCAAGTAGGCAAAGACCACAGACCTGAGCTGCTGGTGGTGTGTTGAAAGAGGCTGATGATGGATCAAGTGCATCTTCTGCATCAATTTTTGAAGGCATCAAAATCTCATGAAACCTCTACAAGCAGCAGTTTTTATGAAGTTGAGATGGGTGATTTAATGTGGGGTATCCTCTGCCTCGTGCCAAGCAACACTCTCCAGTTGCCTTCAATACCCCACTTGCTGTTGGCAAGCACCTGAAGGGATGTTGGGCAAGGCTGGATAGAATTGGATAGCGAATGAACCACAAGGAGAAGAACATTGCTGTTGGGGAGTCGATACCGCAACACCCACACAACATCTCCAAATAAGTTCATTTTCCTTTTACATGTGAACCAAAATGGGCTCCCGATAGATAAGAGCCGAAACCGCCTCCACCAACCAAGGCGTCGCCACCGAACCGCCGTGCCCCGCCTCCAAGTCTCGCTGGACCACCATGGCGTCGCTCGCCATCCGTTTCTTCCTGAACGAACCCATGAGTAGTCCGATGGTTTTGCAAGAAAAATGGCAAACAAGGCACGCAACTTTTGGCCCCACGCAATGCGACTTCTGGCCATGGTTTCGGTGTCTTTTTTTGTGTGTTTTTCAATGGTGTATAACACTCGGTCCTGCTTAGCGCTTGTGGACAACCAATGACAACCAGTTTCAATTGAACAAACTTGAATGTTCAGCCATACATTGAACATGAAACACTGCATTGAAGATTGGGTCAAGGCTATCTGCCGGAGCAAAACAGCCTCCATTGCACCCAACGCCCGTTTCTGCGGGTCATGCTTGAGGGATTTAAGAGCAAAACCACCCATTCCACTGGGCAATTGGAATCATCGTGAGACAGCCAGATTGAACTTGGCATGGTTTTTGTTGTCATCAAACTAAGCAAGTGTTGGTTTCCTTTCGGCATGCCAGGGCTCTGAAACTCACAAAGCAACGGCTGCAGCTCATCTGCATGAAACACCTCCGCCAAAAGAGACGCGTGACTCCATCGTGTCAAACGATGCGATTGTGTCACACGATGCGGCCTGGTTGTAGATGAGGTATTCGCCCGGATTTTCAGCCGCATATCCAAACTTATCAAGCAAATCATTGGACACCTGACGGGCGCAAATGGAAGCAGCATCCAAATTCTTGTTCGGAAACTTGACTTGAGGCAGTTCTGTTGTCAAGATGTGCGAAGCTTGCAAAGTCAGGTGGCTTCCACTGGCCTTTCCTTTGAGAGAGAGGCCGAGGACGTTGGCTGTACAAAAGTCGATGTCCTCGTTGAGACTTCATGTTGCCATGTTGTTCGCTCACAATTGGAGAAAAGACAGAGACATGAAAAAACACCGTGCCACATTGGTACAACTCATCTTAACATGAAATAAAACTGTCCCAAATTATCCGGTATAACAAACGGTACAACCTAGTATAATTAATCTATTTGCAGCGTGATCTCGAAGTCGACAGCAAAAAAACACATCAATGCCTCTGACAATTCCACGTTGGTGCTGTCGACCACAAGAATCTTTGACACTTTCCTCTGAAGAAGAGGCATCCTGAAGTCTTCAAGTTTCCAGCCAGACTCGGATGGAGCATGTCCGGTGACGTTCACACTGTTTTGGTTTGTCTCTCGATGCTGCCAGGAGTCATGCCAGTGTTGTCAACTTCGGCACCATCCTTGAGGATTTCTATACACGAAATGATGTGAAATTCAGGGCTGCCAAAAATTCCTGTCTTACAATCTCGCAGGTTCAAGTGTTGGTATTCATGCACCAATTTACTGAGTGTGCTGGCCCCAAGTTGATACTTCAGCGCAGACCTTCCAAGCAGCTCTGGGCTCTGCCCCCACTCCGGCAAATGCAAATGTCATGCGTGACACGCGCTCAAACACCTGTGTTTTGCCTTCAAGCAGTCTTCTGTTTTTGCCTCCAGGCACTGAACCTTTCAGAAGTCACTGGCCACACGTCCTTCACAGGCAAATACTCTTCCGCCTCGCAAGCGCCGGCAAGGTTCCAACGTGACATGGCTGTCTGTCTCGTCATGGTGATCAAAGGCTCTCAAAATATGCAGGTGGCCTGATGCCCAATGAAAAAGGAGGCTGCACTCGTGAGCCAGCCAGCCTTTGATGTGTGCATCGCAAGCTTGTAGATAGATTGATTGCCCGTGACAACACTCATAAAGGGATGAGTCAAAGCCCTGTTGACCCTGCAAAATGAGCAGTCCATGGACTGCACATATTGAGTTCACCTACATCCAGCCATCCAGCTACAATGATTTTGAGGGTTTTGATCCATTCCTGTGAACCCTTCTTCAGTGCAGGCACACTCACCAGCACCGACGCAAATGCAGCGCTGCTGATGCCAATCGCATCGGCAAGGCTGAAGGATGTTGGAGGCGCCTCGACCAAGCAAATCGACCAAAGCTCGGACAAATGCGCGAATTGCTCATTGAAAGTCGGGACAAACATGGAACATGAATGAATATCACATGCATCATGGATCATTATGTGCATTTCAATCCTGCAGTGTCCTCTTTCCGACTTTTCCGCGTTCGGGTCAGAAGATTATTGCGTGTTCTGTGTTAAGTGTACGGACCCCAAGGCGGTTGGAAACAGGACCCCCATCAGATCCTTCGACCATTGACCTTCAACATGTTTGTCCTTCCAAGCCTTTGTTTTCTGAAGGATGTGAGAAGCAATCGATCTACCATGACCCACTACGCAAGGAGTTCTTCAATTCTTTTTGTTGCTGACAAGTCGAAGGGCCCGCACTGTGGGCGTGCATTAAAGTAGGAAGACCTCCTTCGACCCCCTTGAAGAAGGAAAATGGACCAAACCCCATTGGTTGGAGTCTCCCTTTCAAGCTACACACCCATGTACAGTGCAATTCTTCTCCCAGCTGAATGCCTTAAATTGTGCTTTTGGGCTTACTGAACGCCGCAGCTTTTGTCTTTCTTATCTCTTCTCTTGAAACGCTCTTTACGCTCTTTTCACAACTCTCACACGCGCATGTATCTTGCCAGTGGCTGGCATGCGTGCACCACAGCGCATCTTTTCTTATTCTTTTCCAAGAAACTTAATAACACTCCAGAAATAAAGTTCTCATCGGAACCAAAGCTGGAGCTGAGCTACCAGGATTCTGGGCCAAACTAAAATCCAAAATTTGCAAAGGCACGGTGGCAGCGGGCGGATTCGAGCTTTGAGGAGGCCAAACACGTTCCATCAAGGCTGAGCACAAAGCCTTGCTTCGTCAAGAAGATGTACAAAAAACTCTCTCCCAGCATGGCGGGAAAAGCGGCAGGCCCCAAAAATGCCCAAAAAAGTAAAAACGGAAAACACACACCAGCGGTCGGCAGAGCAAACAAAGCCAGCAAAGAAACCAAACCGGTTCCAGCTGTCAGCAAGGTTTCATGAGGGTGTGGAAGCCAGCTTCCAGCAGGCTTGAGAAAGATTTCAAGAAGAGAAGCTCGAGAAATGTTCTGGAACATGTGCAGGAAGGTTCCAGCAGGATTGATTCCATGTACCAGCTCTAGAATCTGTCTCCCAACGGCCGTTCTGCTGTCAGGAACTCTAGTTTTGTCCTGGCAATCTGCTGCTTCTTCTTCTTCCTTGTGAGGTTTGCTTGGATGCTTGGTACTTGAGCAACCAGGCTCCTTGCCCAAAAGGACTCAGTACTGTTGATTTGTGCTCTATTCAGATCATCAGCCTTTTCCAACATGGCCCTTTCGCCATGTTGCAGGATCCCTTCTGCCAATCGAACCATCCTTCTGCCAATCGAACCATCCAGGACAGCCTGATGAAAACGAACACATGTCGACCGCTTGCCACGTTCCGCGGCCTCCATCTCAACTGCATCTCCTCCCATTTGCCCCTGGGCCTCGTAGAAAGGACTGAAGCCAAAGGAAGCTCGCAGACTGATGCTCGTGAAATTCGCGAAATGACATGATCTTGCCACTGATTGGATGATATGATGTCAACTGACAAATAGATGGAAATGATCACTCAGGATTGATGTGATCTGATATAACCTGATCCAACTTGGTTGCTTTCACGCATTCAACAAAGTGAGTAGCAGACCGACAAAGGCGATGAACCGCCGAAGGCAAAGCTTTCCTCAGAAAGAACTGCTGCATGATCTTTAAAACGACTTTTGACAGGATTGAGATATTTGTGAGATGAACATTTTGACTGCCATTCATGTCGTTATGACTTGTTGAACCAAACCGCATGAACTAAGAGAAGGTCAACAAAGCCGCCGCCAACCAGAAATTCTCTGTCAGACTGGCCCCCCTTGTAATGCACAAGGCTATCCTGCGAACTTGCTCGACGACACGTCGAACTTCGGAGTATGGAAGAACATCATGTTCGGGATGAAGTTGCAAACCCTTGAGACCATGATAGCAACTTGGATTCCTTCGGATAGAATGGCGAGCCCGTGAAGTCTGGCGACATTTGCAGTGACCTCAGTGACTTATCGAGGCATCTTTTAGCGGTGCAAAGTGTCAGAGCAATGGTGCAATCGAGTAACACAGCGCTGGTTTCAGTTGCAACCAGGCCGACTGGGGCCAGCAAAGTACCACCCATGATGAACCTCAGTATTAGAGGAACCTTTCCTTGCAAGTCTGGCACACACAATACTCTAAATTCGGATCTTGACAAATACAGTTGCCAAGGAATGGAGTCGTGAGATGAATTGAGCAAGGTAGAGCTGCAGTTCTCCATCTTCAAACCCACATGGAAGACGTCCGAGGCCACCACGTCTTAGGACGCAAAGGGTTCGGAACCTTTGGGGACGCACTCGGTTTATACAACAAATGATAACATGCTAAATAATATGGATAAAGAATGCATAGACGATGTGTTTTATGTTTGTTTTATCCTCCACGTCCAAGCTCTCAACTTGAAATTGTTCTCGCTGAAGGCTTGGATTTCGTTGCAGAATGCTTCGAAGACTTTCTTCATTCGCTGCCATGAATTGACTCCTTCCCGCGACGCGACGGCGGGCCCCGCGCCGCGGAAAGGCCGGCGCCGGCATGAAGCGAAAAGCCGTCCAGACGAAACAACGGCCAAAACGGAGCACCAAGCAGGCCACTCAAAGACGAACATAATGAGTAGAAACATGTCTTGGCATGAATACACTCAATCTGACTGAGAATGTTGGTTAGCCAACCTCTTCATTGAAGGTGTGGGGAATTTCATGGAACGGCAACAGGATGAAAGGGGTATGTCTTCTTCTTTTTCGGTTTTTTTTGGGGATGTCTCATGATGCCCAAAGGTGACTCTCGTTTGGGTTCTCGTTTCATCTCTCATCTCTTCGGCTCCTGTTGGCCAATCCGAAGGGCTCCAAGACGGTTTTCGCATAGCTTTCGATCCACAGGTCATGCGGATTGCTTCCTCCATTCAACGTCATGACCTGGAAGGACGGTTTTCACGTTCCGTCGCCAGTGGCCCGGTTGGAAGTTTCAGACACGGAACGTCATGACGGCGAAACGGACCCAAAGACGCGGGAGACGAGTGTGAATCGCAGGTTTTTCTAACGCTGCGAAGCACATACAACCTGCATTCAACATGCGAAATAAAGCAAAAGAACACATAAAACATCTAAATACTTAGCCTGAACTGTGCAACTCTGCCAAGATTTGCCAAGATGCCTTGCTCAACAAAAGTGATGTGATGCTGGTGGTCGCAACATCCTGGAAGACACCAAACACGCAAAGGCAAGCACGGGGGAGTGTGTCGCGGAATGCGTTAAGGAATCGCTGAGTTTCTGGCGCCAAGTCTTGCAGGCTTTCGAAACAACTTCTCCATGGTCAATTCATTCGGAGTTGTATCTTCGCCAAGTAAATCCTGGCACAATCCAACTGAACACAACGGAGACTGCCATTGTCGTCCCAAATGTTGATTAAACAATATTAGTAAATTATTAGTATTAAGCATCAGAATCTCTGCACCCGAATGCAGTTTGAAGCGTTGCGTCCTTGATACTGACATCTTTGGCGAACATGTAGATGGACGAGGCCCAAGTTCCACCAGACACGCTCGAGATCGCGTCAATGTGTGGAATGAGCTTCAAGCTTTCCAAGGCCCTCAAAACACCCATCGTGACCGTCAAAGCGCGAGAGCCACCCCCGCTGAAGCACACTCCCGTACGAAGGTTCACCTGACGCTGACGCTCAGGAGATTTGATCGGTCGCAGCCCCCTCCTCCGAGAAAAAACACGAAACTTCGACATCCCGGTGGACTTCTTCAGAACTGAGATTGAGAAGATTGAGATCATACCAAACAGGACGGCATGAGTAAAACATCGTAAAACCAAGTTTCGGATGGCTTTGCAAATGTGTTCTTTTTTGGTGCCCCACTGTGGGCCCAGTCAGACCCAGTCAGACCCGTTCACCGGTCACTGCCCGTTTGGCTGGTACAACGAAGGCCCCCACCTGCGCGGCAGGGAACACCTGGGACTGCAAATTCACAGGGACCACCTTGGCTTTGATCCGAGGCTTGGGCTTGTGGCAACTGCCATCATCAGCACTACAATAGCCTGCTTGGCACACACATGCCCCATCGATGCAGTCAACAGCTCCTCGCCATGAGGAGCAGCCCAAAAAGCGGCAGCTGCCCCCAGTGCGCCGGTTGCAGGTGTCGGTGACATGAGCTGTGCGCTCCATGCAAATACCATTCACCGCGCAAAATCCCGGTTTGCAGCGGCACTGTGAAGACTTGCACATGGTTGGCCCACGGGTAGATGAACAGGACCAGAATCTGCAACTTCCACCAGTATGAGAATCGCAATAGAATTCACTACTGGCGTTAGTATTCACCTTTGCGATGTTGGAGCTATTTGTTTCGATGGCGTGCTCCTCTCTGCTATTCCTCAGCTCACTTGGCATCTCTTGGACAGTTTTCCATGCGCCAAGGCCTCCCCCTGACTTTGTCTTTGGATTAGGACGCTAAGGATCACAAGGCAACAAAAATGGAGCAAACAACCCCCAGACTGCCCGTGCCACCCAAGAACTCGCTCTGGCGTTTGGCTCTGCGCTGCAGCCAGCATGCCGAGTTGGAGCAACTATCCTCCTCACTAAAGAACATAGGCAGCTGATGACACCTGAATGTTTGATAGTGCTGGCCTGTATTGTCCGTGAGTTGCCAAGTTGGACCTTCTTTCCTTGAGTTCAAGGTGTTTAATGTGCCAGCTTTTGTGCATAGAACACACCCGTCTTTTGGAAAACTGTGCCCAGTCCTCCAATCGCAAGCCTGCCTCCAACTCATTGGCAAAATGGCCTTCAGCCTCCAAAAGATATAGACCAAGAAGGACATGCCACAGCCGGAAGAAGGTGTCGCATGGCATTCTTGCGGGCCCTGAAAAACCTGCCTGACGTGCTTGTGCCTGACTTGTAGGTGTGCTATATTGGACTGTACATGACATGTTCCTTTGATCATCTTGGAGTATCTGTGGTCTCCAGTCCTCCAGGCGACCGCACTACGAAATTCCAACGGTCGCACCTCTTTGCTGCTCAGACGTAGGAAAATGTCTTTGGCATGCCAAAAACATGCAGGAGAAGCTATATGTTTTCATTTTTTTAGCCAAATATCGTCATCACTCTAGTACACTACCAAAACGTGATTTCTTGAGCAATGCAACAGAGATCTATGTTCACTGAGAAACATGTAGCACTTCAAAGTCCAATTTCAAAGTATTTGAAAGGATGGTCTTGAAGTGTCGCTTTTTCAAACTGCATGCGGATGCTTTGGTGCAGAAGCATCTTCTGGAAGGGCCTGGATTTCGGCAGGAAGCGATCCAGAACAGCCCAGGCTTTGTGCCAAACTTCGCAAACCCAAGGCGATCTGCCGGTTCAACCGAACACCCTGCTTTGCAGCATCGTCTTCCTCTGCACGTTCAGGGTCTCCAGGAACAAGCACTGAACGTTCCACATCTCCGGCAGGAAGCTGTCGCATGGTTGACAAATAGCCACTTAAAGCTTTTTCAAAGTCTCCTGATGGCAACAACTTTGCAGGATCAATACAAATGAAACAGTGTCCATAGTCAACAGCAGTGCCTCTATCCACCCTCCAGGGAGGCACTGCAGGACCCACCTTCTGGCAACCACTTAGGATGGCACACAAGATTTCCACCATCATGTTCAAACCATAGCCTTTGTAGCCCGCAGTTTCTTCTAGACCTCCCAAAGGAGTCAGCCCGCCCCCCTTCAGAATCTTCTCAGGGTTTGTAGTGCTGCACACTCCAGTGCTATCCACTCCCCATCCATTTGGAATCTGCTGCCCCTTTCGATGACAAACCTCAATCTTTCCAATGGGCACGGTGGTTGTGGCCATGTCAAGTTGAAAACTATCTCCTTCTGCTGGGCAGTAGCATGCTATGGGGTTTGTTCCTCCAGCACGCTGGCAAGCCCGCGTTGGAACCAGAAATGGGCTGGTGTTCGTAAAGGCAAAACCAATCAGTTTCTCCTTCAATGCCAGTTCTGACCAGAATCCTGCAATGCCAAAATGGTTGCTGTTGTGGCACACAACTAAGCCAATACCAGTGGACTTTGCCTTTTGGATACACAACTTCATTGCATATGAAGCAACTACTGCACCAAGTCCATTACATCCATCGACATTGGCAGCACTCGCTGAATCGGATGAAATCTTGGGATCAGCGCCAGGATCGATCAACTTCGCCTTGAGTTCGCCACAATACATTTCTGCACGGTTCACACCATGTGATGGTATCCCTCGAGCGTCCGCCGCCACAAGGACTTGGGCCACCAGCTGTGCTTTGTCTGGTGGAGCTCCAGCCGCTTTCAAGCACGAAGCCACGGTCTTTTCCAGCTGCTCCCGTCCAACAAACACAAAACTACCTGACTTTACAACGTCGCTAGATGACTCAACTGCCTTCTTCGCACCACTTCGGTTTTTGAGCCTTTCCAAAAGTACACCCACACCAATGCCAAACACGGCTGCCAGAGCTGACTGCCAAGGAAAACCCATCGGCCCCGAATGAGAGGCTTTTGACGCGAATGAGAGGCTTTTGATGCGTGCGGAACATGGGAGCTCTGAGTTCGGATTTGGGGTGTGAAAGTTCATTGTTTGCACATCAAGTGCTTCACCCGTATTTCTTCAATTGTCTTCTTCACCTTGAGCAAGGTTGGCTTCGCGGCCTTATGGGGAGCCCAAACGAAATATCTTACGCCGACGCTCTGCCGCTCATCGGCGAACACTCGTTCAGCTGTTTGATGTCGGTCCCTCTCCGTTCAGCGATCGGACAGCGATTGGCTTTCCAGTTTCTTCAGCAATGTGTGACGGCCATTGGAATCCCAAGCTAGTTGACCATGACCAACACTGCAGGTGGTGCTGGGGATTAAGTATTTAGTACAATCATGTAGAATCAGTCTCAACAAAACAGTAGCGTAGATCCTGACGGATCGTGTGGAACAATTAAAACTTCTTAGCCATCTTAATGCCAGCTAACACGCTTGATGTTCGTCTCACTGAGTGTATGTTCCACACGCATCACAAAGATATCGTCAAACAATTACAAGGAGCCGATCCTCAGTTTCCTCGAGCATTTCGCTGAGACCTCAAAAATCACCAAGAAGAGAGGATGTGTGGCAGCTGGTGACGGCGATTTTTTTTTCTAGCTGCGTGTCTGCGCTGCCAACGTTTGTATGTTAAGTAGTGCAAACGTTTGCGAATTGCTTGAAGTGAAAAAGTTATTCATGTGTGTTGATATATGTTGATATGTTTTGTCTGCTTGCACATCATTGTGGAAGGTGGGTCAATCTAGGTCAAGTCGCTTTGGCAACGAACTAAAGTGTAAGGCGGTGTCTTAAGTTGCTCTGATAATTCTGGTGTTCAGCATCTCCGTGGGTGTGCTAAGAGCTGAAAACTCAGCACCGCCAGGAACAATAGACTTCAGGCCGCCAACTGCAATGGAAAACTGAAGTCCATCGCGTTGTAATACCAGGGCGCACTGATCAGTGCCACGAATATCGATCCTGTGAAGAATAGCGTTGCGTCCCATCACAAACAACCACAAAGTTGACCACAAGATCTATCAAACAGACATTTCCTGTACAGACAGTCCAAGTGCGAGGTGCCGGGAGGAAGAAGAACCCGATCACCAAGCTGCATGAGCGATGGAAAGGTTGTTGTCAAAAGGCAGAAGAGAAAAGAACTAAACAACGCGCGTCCAGCTGCGCAGGGTCGGCAAAAGGCCACATTCACATAGAGAGAGAGAGGGAGAGAAAAAAAAAGAATACAGAAAAGCAAGAGAGCCCCCACATGCCCCTAAAGAAGCGGAATCCCAAAATTGACTTGCGAAGGCCGAATTGCGAATCCAATTCCGGGGGAATAATATCTCTGGATCGCCACTCAGAAGTTGACTGACTTGTCTATTGATTTCACTCTCACAACTCAGGTATCTAGCAGCGCCGAGTGCAAAGGCGTGGCTGATCTGAAAGAGCAAGAACACACGCCCTCCAAAAGAAAACTAGAAGTCGACTTCGCCGTCCGAAGAGTTTGCGCAAAGCATGATAAACATTACCCTAAATTCGCCCGAGTCCATTTTTGCGATCCTCTTGACGAGCTGCGTGGGAATTGACAAGTCCTAGAACGGCCTTACATTCCCATTTCCCTCTTGCCACCGGTCTTTGGTTCTGCCATACCAGGCACGCACCACATAGTGCTGAGATGGCATTTGCATGTGACGCCACCCTCAGCTTGTTCAATCAGCATTGCCATGGTGAGCACGGAGCTTTGACTTTGATTTCTACCCCCCCGAGGCACGAGCCTCTTTGGAATGAACACATCACTTGCAGGAATATACGGTTTCTATAGATTCATAAAAACGACCAACTTCATTCTCGTGCTGTGGACCGAGAATGACGCATAACACAGCGCAAATCATGTCGTCCGCCCTCCTTCACAGCTCAATGTTCGATCCAACTTTGATTGCACGAAACATGTAAAACACGCGCCACAGACCCTGATCAACACCAATATCTCGGCAACTTCACAAAGAAAGGTGCAAAGTTCAGGAGTCTTCCAGCAGCAACACCAGATTCGCGCATTGTTTCATCCGAGTGGTCTGCTATCAGATCCGGCCATGTAAGGCCCACCATGACATCTTTGATGTTGGCGGCTGAGCCATCTTTTTGAAGATGTTCCAGCAAGGCCAGAAAAATTTGATGACCAACTTGATGTCGATGTCAACGACCAAGCTCTAGGAGTTGCCAATTCCTGTCTTGGCAACTCGGACCACTTCAATGACCCAGGCCGAGCTATTGTCCAAGAAGAAAAGATTGGATGCACAGCTTTGCACTAGTGGAAGTCTTCGAAGTGTGAAGATATGCAGGTTTGCCTGAGGCACGACACCCCCAAGGGTGTAGAGAAAGAAAGACCTGTCGATGGTCGACAGATTGAATCTGATGGATTTTTTTCGAAAAATGCATCAGGAGTTAGTATTCACTGACTATTCTGTACAGCTCATTCACTGGCTGTGCTTCTGCGTCTTCCTCACAAACCATACAGAGTGCAAAAGGATCGCTTGAAGAACAAAAGGCTTGAAATCATCTGAGCAGGGCTTCTTCTGAGCTCAGATTCCAAAATGGAAAAAACCGTCGTCCAGAGACATTAGCAAGCCAAAAGCAGTCCTATCTCATGCTTCGATGCATGATCTTCCGAAGCAACTGCATTAGCCTTGATCCGGGAAATCATGGCGAAACACTGGACTGTTCAGCCATCAAGAAATCGATCCCATTGTTTAATGTTTGTTGACCGACTGCCCATTTGCTTTTACTAGCTTTTATTTACATCTGTTTGTGTATCTGCGACTGAAGTTTACGTCCAGTTGCACAGCATCCTCGAAGGGTAAAGCTTGGCCAAATAGCCTTGGGATGGTCGACGGTCAAACCATCCATGTGACATGGACGACACTGACTCAATAATTCTTGCGGATTACTTAGAATTTAGACTGAAATGACATTTCTTCAGTTTGGTTGACAAGTCCGCAAGTCTAAGTTGCACACTGATTCTGATTGCAGAACTAGCACAAGCCATGCAAACAAGACATAGAAAGAAGACCAACCAAGAAGCCAGCCTGCAGTCCAAATGAGGACGCACCAGAAAATGTCTAGACTTCACAGCGCATGTGTAGTCTAAATGCTTCATTCATCAGCCAGGAACCTATCTCTTCATGCACGGGATTGTCTTGGATTCCCAGGTCCATCATCCAATCCTGCCGTTGTTCTGCCGAAGTGGGGTACTTGCAACAACGGGCCGAAGTTCTTGCAACCATGCGCCAACCATGGCATGTCCTCGCCAGTGCGGCTCCCGAGGGTTGTGACAACTCCTTCTGGATCAAACCTGGGCACAAACTGCAATGAAACCAGTCGTGCTCGTCAAGAGATGAGTTGTGTTCTCAACGCATGTCTCCATCATGAGCTGCCAAGGATTGTGAAGCTCTACAAACAGCTGGAGCGCTCAACAAAGTCTTTGAGGGAAAGGCTCAAAGACAAGGCCGCGCATCTCATTTGCTGAGAGCATGTTGAAGGACGCTCGAAAGATGGAGAAGTTCCGGAGCGCCTGAGCATGCTGAATGGGTGCAACCTTCTTCACGCACAGGGCAAAGGCTGAGAGAGCTGACCCCTTGCTGCGTTGCAAGAAGTGGCCCGCCAATCTTGGTCAACAGTGCGTTAACTGCTAATTTCAACATTGTATAACACGGCAAATGCTCAAGGGTAGCTTAAGTGGATGAACATATCGAAAACAAGGATCTTTGTTTTCAGAAGCTTCCCAGGCTCGCACCAAGAGGAAAAGGAGTATCAACAGCACAGCCAATGGTAGGACCTGGCACCAGTGAGCTGGCGACATAAAATAGTCCCCGTTGCTACCATCTATAGAAGTTCACCCCTGATTTTATCCAGAAATTGGTTAAATAACATGACAGTACCAAAGGTCTACACAAGTCATTTAATCTGAAAAGTGAAAAATAAAACAACAACTTTCTCACAATGTTATCTAAAACAACTGGCTAATTTGACAAGCTTGCAAATCTGTCACTGCCAACCATTTTAGTTAAGACTCATTTCAGATAAGCCTTAAACTAAATGAGTCAAATTATACTGATTTTCTGTGGTTGACCACACTCAATATCTCATTCCGCCAGCTCGACAGCGCCGGATCTAGGAGCTGTAGCTCCCAAGGCCAAACCTCAGAAGGCCAGACGCCAGCGACCGTTCAAACAAACGTCATGAAGAGTAGTCCGAGTTCAAGCAGATGTCAACTGCGGAAGCAAGACTTCAGGACCATCTATCGAACTGCTTTCAACCTTCTTCAGTTGCAAGAACATGGTGTTAAACTCTTTGATGTTGAACTCCAAATAACTCCAAGGTCAAGGCAGAAAGTGGAGCCAACCTGACAGCACTGTCACTAGCAAAACACACATCAAAGGGTCTAAAAACGCGCAAGCAAAAATTCATACAAGTGGGGCTCGAACAAGTGAGGCAAGGCAAAAGCCAAGGCAGCACACAGCCTGACCCGGGTTGTTTCTCCACAACACCACGCTCCGGGTGCCCAAAGAAGGCGATGAGAAGGCTATGTCGTGTCTGGATTCTTTCCAGCTCAAGGAGACCCCTCACTGGTAGGGCCATGTTGCGCCTCTCGCCCAGGCTGCAAGCCAGCTAGCATGTAGACAATGAAGCCTCATGTAGCCGAATACCCAACACATGCCAACCCCAAATGAAGAGGAATATTAAGAAGCTGGCACATCAAAGCAGGTGGACCGACCTGAGCTGCAGAAGTCGACCAAGTGATGTGCAGATTCTGCGCGAGGAGCACGCAGGGAGCTTCAGGGAGCTCACGTCATTTGGAGTGAAAACGTCCAAACGCAGCACGTCACACGGCACACCGAAATGCTGCAGTGAAAATCGTCCGATCTCTCGGATTTCATACATCTCCGAACTGTGTGTGCGCCCCTTGTAGTCACAGGGATTCTTTTGAATTGTTTTGTTTTGTTTTAAGCAGAGGGCCCATGGACACTTGGATGGCATGGGCCAACGAAGACCCATCCAAGCTGTCGTGAAAACGTACCTGCTTGGTGCACCTGGGCGCATTGTAAGACGCAGCTGGTGGCCATTTATTCCTTTTAATTGTGCAGATGTGCACGGACCGCCGTCACTTTGTCGATCCGAACTCGTCGATTTGGTGCTTGCGCTTTGGGCCTCACTTCTGTTTGAAGACCCCCAGCCTCCATTAGGCTTTACCTGTACTCTTAGGAAATGGTAACCTAGGCTGGCGTGTGGCACCGCTGTCAAGTCAGTACGCATATCCATAAGTATGTCTCTCCCAGTGAGAGTCCGGGATGAGCCCGTAGAGTGCCTCCCGTGGACCCGTCGAACGGGCGTCTGTCTTTATCTCCCCTGCTCGGAGATGTACGTGCCCAGAGCGGGCGTAGGAGGCTTATGCCAAAGTTATTTGCCAAGACTTGACGAATTATTGAATTCCAAGTTGGCTCATGCCTTTACGTGACCGCAGCGGTCAAAGCAGCCAGCCACTTTGGCAGGGCACAAGGTGACCACAGCGGTCAAAGTACTTTTGAGGTTCGTTGGAACCTGTCCCATTCTTAGGTGCACACACAGCGTATACATGCAAACGAGGCGAGGTCTTCCTAGGTGTTTCTAATGAGGTTCGGCTTCATCGGTTCTCGTCTCCTCCATTTGGTTCCCCTTTTCATCCTTTCCCCTTTCACACACCTTTTGTTTCCTCTTTTCTTTCATGTCCTCCTGTGTTCATGTCTGGTCATCTCATCCTTTTCTTCGTTTGCGCGCACATTGGTCCCGGCCTTAGTGTGTACGTGCACTTCTACATACCTTTAAACACAGGTTTCAGGTCGCCCAGGTCTTTACAATGAGGTGGGCTTCATCGGGTGTCCCTGTGCACTTGGTTCCCCTTTCATTTCAACCACACACATCTTTGTCCCGTCTCGTCCTCTTGTCATGTCTTCATTCTTTTGTCTCTTGTGCGCGCACACGTGCGCATTGGCCCTCACCTCAGCCACACGCCTCCCCTCGGGGAGGCGTGTGTGTGTGTGTGCCCCTTGTAGTCACAGGGATTCATTTGAATTGTTTTGTTTTGTTTTAAGCAGGGGGCCCATGGACACTTGGATGGCATGGGCCAACGAAGACCCATCCAAGCTGTCGTGAAAACGTACCTGCTTGGTGCACCTGGGCGCATTGTAAGATGCAGCTGGTGGCCATTTATTCCTTTTAATTCTGCAGATGTGCACGGACCGCCGTCATTTTGTCGATCCGAACTCGTCGATTTGGTGCTTGCGCTTTGGGCCTCACTTCTGTTTGAAGACCCCCAGCCTCCATTAGGTTTTACCTGTACTCTTAGGAAATGTAACCTAGGCTGGCGTGTGGCACCGCTGTCAAGTCAGTACGCATATCCATAAGTGTATCCATAAGTGTGTGCGCGTGTGTATGCACGCACGTGCTTCGATCTGTGATCTCTGTTCGGATTCGATGCGATCTGCTTTGATTTGTCTTGATCAGCCGCAATCTGTGGTGGTTCACTTCTTCACTTCTAGTCGGCGTGATCAGCCGTGACAGGATCATTTTTGAGTTTTAAGTCTCCTCAGATCTCCTCAGCGTTACACTGGCTCTCTGGTGAGTCAGCCAATTTCATGTATTTAGGTGCAGTGAGCCAAGTCCATCAGTGCATCCAAATGCCATAAGTGCTGAGTGAACTAAATGTTGCCAATCGGGGCACATGTCCGGACATGATGTGTACCCTACGTGGGCACTCACGTGGCTTTGAGGCATGGATCATGTAGACGCCGCTGGAGCGGTCGCGAGTTACTCGGTCGCCGACTCGCAAGAGAAGTGCATCTACGACCACCTGTGGCGCACCAGGCTTAAAAGCTGATGGCGCTGATGGCAAGGTAAAAGTGATTTCAAGAAATGGCTTGCGCAAGCGTGCATCCCGAGCCTTAGCAACCACAAAGGAGCCCGTGTAGTAGTATCCTGGTATACAAATCGAGGCTTTCCCAAACAAAACCAGGAACCTATTTGGAGTTGCCGGTGTAGCTACGTTCGCTCCTGCGGCCCGCTCTCGTCGAAAGCTGGTGTAGCCTTCGCGCCAGGCCAAAAGACCTTGCAAAGCCTGGCGTTCGGATCAATGGGAGGGTGTTCCCTATTAAACAATTGATCCTATATCGATCAATATGCAAGGATCAATATGATCCGAAATGCAAGGAGAAAACGAACAATTCTACAGTTTGCAGGAGTTGATCTCTATACCTATATATATCTATATCTCTGGAGATTGGGAGATATTTTGGAATTCGGTCCTACAGGATGTCAGTTTCATTCTTCAAGAAGCGCACACTGAAGTTTCAACCAGAGTTTTGGTTTTGGAGCACCCACAAACCGCAAAAACAAGGCACTTGAGTGAAGGGACAACCAAAACATGCTAGTGAGGTATATGCCCAGTCGAACCCATGCAAGTTCTGTTGATTCAACACCTCAAAAGCTCCAAAAACCTCGATTCAGCAACATTCAGTGTCTCGATTCATCTGTATGGCCTGCATCCCGAGCGTGCAGTGCACTGCAAAGACCAGGCCAAGGCGACTGGGAAAAAGGGAAGCAATGGCCGTCACGTGAAATCCCACGATTGATTTCATGGCCGATGCAATGCACCCAACCCAAAGGCGCACTAAATGAATGATCATGGAATTCATCATATGATTTTTTTTTTTGACGCCGATGAAACGAACCGTGCCCGGGACTGTTTTGTTCATGAAAGAGCGTGGCCTTATCACCCCGGCCAGTCGAAGAGACATCTGGTAGTAGGTGGCTCCCAGAAGCAAACCTGCAATGGTCGCCTCAGTGAGGACAAGACTCGACTCAAACGAGTCGAAGGACGTTTTGATTCAGAAACCGAAGGCCGAAGACACGCGCATGCGGGTTTTCATGGCCATGCCCTGATTTCATTGCAAAAGGTGCATGTGGAAAGCTTTGCCTCGAAGAAAGTGTAGGTTGCAAGGTTCCTGCCCATAGATTCCGACAAGTGACAAGTTCGAAAGGAAGAAATGGATAGACATGGACAGTCTTCCAACATCTTCCAACTAGGTTGGAGGCCTTCACTTTTAGGTTGGAGGCCATCGCTAGTAGGTTGGAGGCAATCGCAACTATGATGTCCTCTGAATTCGCATCTCTCTAAGGAGGAGCTGGAACCTCGAAGCATCAAACAATTTGACTCTATTGATTGCATAATTTGCTCTTTTCAAACGAGTGGGTGGCACATTACAAAAAATATAACCACAAGACTAACACAGGACTTGCACACATGCTCTGTGCATAAGTAGCTTCTAGTTCTTGTATCATGTGTGTGCCGCAGGAAACAACAAAAGGCCGAGAAAACGTCTTCGAGCTTCCGTGCCACGAGAGCACTGAACGACATGAGTCCAAGATGCAGCTGTACCCTCAGCGGCGGAATTGTTGCCGCCTTCACCTGTGTACGTGTCGCTCAAGCCAAATGTTGCCTTTGTGGCCATTTTCATTTAGCATGTCTTGGAGCAAAGCAGGCCAAAATAAGATCAAATTCAGATCAAATTCATTCACATCTGGGAGATCAAGAAGTTCGAGAGCTGCCTCCTGTTCTTCTTCAGAGGCAGCATTAAACGCCTCAGCTGGCGTCTCCATTGATTCTCATGGAGTCACTGGTCACCGAGACGAACACACCGCTTGATACCATTCGACCAGTCTTCTCAAGAGCATGTGGCGCAAAGGTAGAGCCAAATCAAACAATCGTGGCCTAGTTTAACTCAGGGGCTGTTATATAGGAATGCTGATGCAAGGCCGGTCTCGTTTGCTCTGGGCACTCTGGCAGACTGAATCTCGAATTCCATGATCTTCTTGTGTTCTGCCCTTGAATGGCCCAAGGTCATTTGCAAAGCACAGCATGAATCAATCATTGGTAGCTGAAAGCACAGGCAGCCGGGATGGAGCATTTGATCCGCTGAGAAGTTGGCTTCTCATGCGCGGTGAAAGCCGCATAGGCATTATCGCCTCGGTACTCCAGAATACCTTGTCCTATGGATCCTTATGGATGCACATATAGTGCGAATCCGACTCTAAACATATGTGTTTATGATGATGGGTGACAGAACACAACTTCTGAATTTCAGGGTCACTTTGACGAGAGATCATTTCAGGAAGGCCGTAGTGTGGTTCCCGCCACAGGTGAAGAAAGAACCGCACGCATCGGCCATACAAAAGCCCAAAAGCTAGAGTCGTGCATGTGTCATGAAAGCAAGTGGGAATGCTGGCGACATGTCTTGTCACACATACCAAAAACAATGCTAGCGGTCTTGAGTGAGATAGGGCTTCAACAAAACGTACGACAAACAGTACCTCGCCCTCCATGCAGTCTTTATGTTCTTGGTGGTTTGTCTTGAGCTCCAGGTGATGCGAGATTCGAGGAAGGTAAGGCGAAACGGGAAATCAGTTTAAGCTCAGATGACGGGGGTGACTAATGATGACTGTAAAAGATTGTAATCGCTTTGCTGATGCTCCATAAGGACCCAACAGCTCATCCCTTTCCCGGAAGCTTTAATCTCACGCGACCACGTGCGTGTGGGCGCATCATGCCGCAGGGCTGTATAGAGGGAGCCATACCCTTCATTTCAACTGAAGGCCTGCTTTTGCTGGCGGCACTTTTCGGTATCGGGGCTGATCGGCGCCTCGAAACGTGGATGATCCCACTCTCTGAGTGGTAGATGGAGTCTCTGCATGTGTATAGGGGTCACATATGTTTGGACCAGTGTGTCCAGCAAATCATCGACGCTGACCGTCCGATGCGAGTGGTAGTAAAAGATTGTAATCGGAGGTCGAGGAGCCCCCCCCATTTCTGAGGGTGGAAAAGTTGGGAACATGTATAGATCACAATAGATCCAAAGAAAGCTGGACACTTGGCAATTGAAGACACAGCGGAATCGGTTTAACATGCGACGTGAGGGTCGAGGTGATATGGAAAAACTGCATTGGTGAATACAAGCTTGTGGGAATAGCCACAAGAGAAGGCTCAAGGGCGCAAGAACAGGCATGCGGCAAGCTGCCCCCAGCTTTCGAGACATGATGTGCCACCAAGATGCTGGAGATGATATCCAGCAACACGTCCTGCAATGCACTGTTTTATATAAGTGATTCACGAAGCATCTTCACGACAACAGAAGTACGAAAAAAGGAAGGTAAGGCCAACAACAGTAAACATAGCATCCCGTCCGACGCACTGCCAAGACCCCCTTCAGGATGAAGATGTCCTGAATGAGCTTGAGCTAAGCTGTCTTGATTCAGGGCGTGGGTGTCTCGTTTGGAGTTGAGGGCGCCACGCAAAGGAGTGATGTATTCTGACAAAGACTTGGTCTCCCCATGGAATGCGACCTGGACCAGAACCCTTCCAATTCCAGCATCGAGGCGCATCCAAGCTGCCCCAAAAAGAGAGCTGCGTCCCATAAGGTGGAGACTCTCCCGTGGGATCCAAGCACCAGAGTGTGCGAAAAGTATGCCTGCAGAAACGAAAGCAAGGGGCCTGACTGTGCAATTACAACCCCTGACTGTGCTGTTTTTTTAGGCTTTTGTGTTTTGTTCTTTGGCTGTAAATCTGATGACAAGACTAAGAAGCCAACCAGAAGTTCTGGTGAAGGCTGGTGCATGGAAGCCAGCAGGATGCAACCTGCCGCATTCGCACCAAAAACGGCCGAAGAAAGGATTCTTGGCACCTGCTCTTTATGTCCTTTGAAATCGGAGTACGTACAATTGGAACCGTCCTGGAGTCCTGGAGTAGATTTGTTATATGACCAAACCGAAAATGTGACAGTTTTCTATTGTCTTTTAGGTCTTCCAATATTCTATCTATACCTTCAAGCAAGCAACCAAACACCTACTGTAGTCAACCAATATTCAACCAACATTCAACTTTCAACCCAAAGTGTATTTGTTCAGGCGGGGCAGCGTGGTCTCATGCAGCATGAATTCAGCCGCTTATGCATACACATGCGTACAAGATTCCTCTACTCTCCCTCAATGCAATCACGTGGATGGACTTGCCACTGAAGTTCTCCGAAGAGGACAAAGCAGGATGAATAAGAATGTGTCCCAGACTGCATGCACGCTGCGTGTTCCTATGAATGTGTTGGGATGCTAAGAATGCCACAAGACAAAATCATCTTTGTGGCTCTGTCGCCCGACACCTGTAGACTGACTGGACAAGCACTGTACTTCTAGTGTACGCGTGTACGTGTGTCTCTGAAATTGGCGAACGAATCCTCCGATGCAATGACTCAATGACTCTGGGCTTATCTCCGCAAGACCAATGATGATGCACGGTCGACTGAGATGTCGGAAGACATGACAATGATTCAGGATGATCAAGAATCTTTAAGGAGGAATCCAATGAATCAATGAATCAATGACGATGACATCGGACCACCTGGAACTCTGTAAAAGCACACGTGGAACTCCAGTCGAACCTGTGGGTCCCTAGATTGCATGGCCGAAGCATTTTGAAATTTGGCGGCATGACTCAGTCTCAATCTTGGAAATCCCATCTTGAGCAAGACGACGGAGACCTGTGCCACCCCCAGTGCCGCGTCAGCGGCCATATCACTGTCGGTCATGTTGCATTGCAACATAACTGAGCACAGAGACAGTGCACAACACCCCACTTTTCCTTTCACAGCAGCAGAACGGACAGTCGACTGCCTTCTTGTTCATTATGTTTCCTTCTTCCACCACCTTTTTGAGAGTCGACTGCCGAAGCTCGCCACTGTTTGACCCATGTTTTCTCCACGATCCTTATAGGCCTTTTCGAACAGTGCTAGAATGACTTGTGCCTGGTCCAAAGAAGACTTGTGCCTGGTGTTTTTCTGACTGAAATCCAACCATTGGAACTCAAGTCCATAAGTGCATTGGACTCTTCGGATCGATTCCCTCCGACACACCGACCCCGTGGACCGGCGACCGGTCCGACCGGTCCGACCGGTGAGCGAACGCGACAGGTCAGGCGCCATGGCAGCACATGGCAGCACATGGCGCTTCTACAATGTCTCAAGAAAGGGGAACCTGATGGAACATGTACCTCAATTGAAATTGCATGTGAGCGGTGGCTTCACATCTCACAGCATTCATTTCAGAGGTTTTCTGCACTGTCTGACCATCACCAACAGGCTGTGCTGTGGCTTCAGCAACAACCTGTATCGTTCTGGTCATCAAATCAAGCCCCATGAGTCATACGCGTGTGTATTCAACTAGGGAGATCCCAAAGACCCCTGGAAGATGAGAAATAGACCAAAACCGATTGGTTGGGGGTCTGATGGGGTCTCCCGGTCTCCCTATTAAATAGACACTCATATGTAGTCATGAGATTTCAATTGGTGCAAGCCTCATTTGTTTCTCTGATCGTCAAACATGGGAGAGAACATCAATGGAGTGTGCCTTCAGAAGCAAGCTCTGATAAGAGGCATCCCAAAGCCAGTGCACTGTCGCTGTCAAGGCCTCGTTTTCAAACTTTCAAATCGTTTGAGAAGGCATCTAGGCACAAGGAACATCAAGAACTTTCATGACTTTTTTGAGGGTGGCGGTTTCCGACCGTTTTGTTTCCATGGACGCTAAAGCTGAAGTGCCGGCCACTAGTGGGCTCGTCCAGGGCCAGAACACCGCGAGCAACTGAGAGTTCTACCTGTCAGCTGAGAGGAAATCATACGCTTCTCTTTTTCGAGGTCTCGGATACCTGGTTTTTCAAGAGGTTTTCACCACACTTTTTCCAACTCACTGAACGACTTCACGACTCAGATGTTTCTCCAAGGCACACCAACTGCTGTCCGCCGGCGCTCGCCCCCGGAAATGCCACGGGACTTGTGTCCGCCCACTTTGGAGTGTGCCACGGCCTGCCGCTCTCCCCGCCAACCCGAATTTCCATGGAATTGGAAAAGGCCCCATTTCTTTTTCAGAGGAGCACAGTTTTCCATGGGGCAAGTTACGAACCTCCACTTCCATCAGTGCGTTGCTGCTGAAAAGTGTAGCAGCCCATGCCTCCAGTCCAAGTCGGTTAAGCGTCCAGCACACACGCCTCAAACATAAGACGTTCAAACGTTCTTGAGGTAAATGGCCAGAGCGGCAGAGCCCAACGCAGATATGAGAAACGGATAGAAAGTGGCAATCATGCTGATGCACCCAACCGTAACCAGCATGGTGAAGTCGTCGTCGAGTCCGGGTCCCCAGACTCGTGACACGCCGTCCGGCTGGCATGGGGCATCCTTAAAGCCACTGCCTGAGAAACCACTGGAGGCGTTCTTTCGCAGGGTGCGAGAGTTCAGAAACAACCCTGCTGGCAATTCAAGCTGTTGATTAAATAACTCCCCCTACCAGAATGGTCTTACATCTCCATATTTTTTGTTCAATCAACAGTCAACATTAGAGACTCCTCTGAATCTGAATTTGCTTTGTTCCTGGCAATCCTCTAAGCCTGCCTACCCCTCCCGTGAAAGTTCTATTACCCTGCAGTCAAGCCAAACTTCAGCAGGGATACTGCTTTCCTCTGGCTTCTTGAAAAAACTGAAACCTTTGAATTATGCTGTGGGGGCCGTGTCGTAGCAGCTTCGTATCACAGCAAAGTGTATGAGAAGCAGCAATTCACGGCTGTGATGATGTGCAAGCTTGCCCCGTGGCAGGCACACAAGCTTGGATTAAATGAGTGCAAAAGGCATAAAACAAAGCTCTGACGCCACAAAAGGTAATTCAGAGTGGCTTCTTCTTGCACAAAAACAGAAGTTAAGCTTCCCTAAAAATCTAAGAACCAAATCATTAGTGCAAGCGTGAGCTATCCTGCGTCCAGTATGTAGTAGCTTAAGTAGCCAGGAGCGAACTTCTCCCTTACTTAATTATTAAAAAGAACAAAACACCCCCGCGTGAACTTCCAACGCTGAAGCACAAGCTTTATCATGACTGAGGTCTGGACAAAGGATATTGCCTGGGAGTGGCGTGCAAGGCGTGCGGCCAAGAGTTCCTTCTTGCAATAGAAATTAGCTCATTGGTCAATCAGCCTCATAGACTGTAAGCTCTGGATGCAAGGCATCATCTTGACGGACGTACCCAACCTGAACATGTCCAAAAGCAAATACAAGCGGATCAACTGCTCTGCAACGCCAACTCTTGATGATCCGAGCACCAAGCTGTTCTTCTCAACTTACTCCTGGCAATGCATTGCCTGGCAGTAAAAATTGATCTGAGATACATGTAAGCCACCATGCTATAATTTTCGTATGTCTATACTGAGTTAGGACAGGTTTGCGTGTGGAGGTTCGTCCGCGCACCCCGCACGCCTGTTCAGGTAGACACGCCCATTGCACCTGGTTCGCGTCACCTGCTTGGCACAGTGTGGAAAGATATGAAGAGACACATGTGTTACACATGTAAAACACCTAAAGATCTTTAGGCACTTGTTTCATCCTTTTTCTTTGTGTTTCCTTGACTTGAAGATTGCATGGGACTGGATCCTGCGTTGCATTGATCAGGCATCTTATATTACAGTGGTTCTTCTACGGCCTCACCAGCAAGGCAAGACAAAAGAGTGGTTTTGCCACAGCCAGATGGGCCGAGAACTGCCAGTGGCCTGCCAGAGTCATACACAGTACACAGAAAAAAAAATATATATATATATTTACACAAATAGCTTCTGAGATTCCAGATGACCATGATAATATAAGCAAACATTTTCACTTTGCTATCCGAGGTCTGAGACCGCTAGCATCCGCTAGCTCAATAAGCAAACAAGACCGCTGTCCCATAAAAATAGACCAAAAAGCGAATGATTTGCAGACTGAATGGGGCGAATGGTGCCGTGACGCGGTGCCCCGTCCGTTTTTTCAACCAACGGCGCCTTCCGGCACGCACCATGCCATTCATCCTGAGGAACGGCACAGGGGGTTCACATGTTTTCAACACAAGCAAACAGTGAGTGGACTACAGCATGGGGGTGAAACCCCTCAGTGGACCACAACAACCAGTGGATCTCAACAACCAGTGGACCACAGAAAGCCTCCGCACTTAAGAGATGGCTGGAGAAATGAACGTGGATCACAGCATATGCGCGATGGCGATGGCGCTCACAGCGTATTTCAGCCGGCGCACCCGTCATAGAGCTGCCCTCCATTGGGCAAAGTTGCATGCATGTCCTGAAGGAGATCCGCATCCGAAGGAGATCCGGTCACATCCACTTGGAGGAAAAGGAAAACACCCCATGCCTTCCACACCAATGCAGCTGAGCCCTGCAACGCGGTCACCGTGTGAAGTGCTCCGAACGAACGAGAAGCGTCCCCTTCAGTGCGCCCGCCGTACCCCGTGCCTTCATCCTTGCACTGACCCAGGATGGGGCTTCCAAGGACTCGGTGCCGTGTTCGGATAAAGCCGTGTTCGGTTGGCTTTTTGCTTCAGAAAAAGGAGGAGACGAAGCTGAGAGTTCGGAAGTTGCGCAACTGGTTCTAGATCTGGTCTAAGTTTGGAACTCTAGAACAGCTTCGCTGGTTCCTGCGAACGATGGATCGCAAGCAGTCCGTCTTCTTCACTCTGTACCTGGCACACAATTTCTCCACAAATAGCCACATCTATTGACCTTGAAGGGGCACGCTCTGAGCCAGAGCGGAATTAGAGCTACCAGCCATGCGCCGCAGGCAACAAGTCCCACCATCTTCACGTTGTGCTCCAAGTTGTTTGGGTCAACATTGAACTGCTCTGGCCAAATCTGGGCGACAGAAACTTCGACGGATGTGACCTGATCCCCTCTTTCCTTCCATCCGGTCTCTGAGGATGCAACACTTCCATCCACAGTCACCGCGTCAAAGCCTCGCGTCACAGTGACTGAACAAGCCTCATACAGTACATGTGAAATCTCTCGCGGTCTTTCTCATCTTTCTCCAGATCTCAATCTGGACATATCTGGACATGCACTCAGACCGACCCGCTGTTCGTTTTTTTACGGTCGTAGTATGGCCTGTCGCATCGATGGTGGTCTCCAAGCCAGTGAACTCACTGGAGATCATGGCAGCGAAGGCATGTGCAAACGGCGACACATCAGTCAGCCACCTCCGGAGATCATGGCGTCGAGAGAGGATGAACACCAAACAAACCAGACCCCCACAAAAGAGATGAAGACCAAGGGATCATCCCCTGGATCCTTGGAGAAATCTAAATTCAACATGATTTCACCTCTAATATAATTGGAACCTATACATGTACAGTATGTCTACATCCCACAAAGCTTTTCATTCGGAGGACTCAGCAGGTCTGAGAACTGAATCAACAACTTCTTCGAAGCAGAACGAGTTGACTCGCCCCAGAAATACATGCGACTCGCCTCAAAGCAGGAGGAATGGCATCGCGCCGCTGCAAGAAGCCAGCATACATTTGAAGCACCTGGGATTCGTTCGTTTCCAACGAGTCAGTTCCATCTGGGCTGGAACTCTCTGTTTTTAAATGTGGATGAGGAGTTTGCATCTGGCGAAGCCTACAACCCTCTGAACCAAGGCCTCTGAAGGTGCTTACACCATTGCCTAGAGGCTAAGTATGATTCTCAGCCCGTCACTGTCAGGAAGATAGCTGCCAATGATATGCCAGATGCAAAGGAGCTGTTGATTGAGAGGCAAATGAGACCTGAAATCAAGTCCATTCACATCTTGGACTATGAACCTCTATCAAGCCAAGCAATTCTGTAGCGATTGAGGATGCAACTAACTGCACTTGCAGCCGCAGTTGTGGCAGCTGTGCACAGGTAGAATGTCATGAACTTGGATATACTCGCCTTGGGGCCAAAATCGTAAAAAACTGGCATTTCAAGGCACTGGATCTTTCGCTTGCGGATTTGAGTGAAAGACTTGGAAGCCGATGAGAGGATACACAATTCCCACCTGGAATCGTGCCGAAGAATTGGCTCCACAGATTCAGATGAGAAAAGCAACACGTAAAAATCGACTCGCCCAATTGAGGCAAGCTTGCATAGAGTGCTGGCACAATGAGGCAGTACCTGCTGACAACTCCAACAATCTGCCCTTTCACGGGAAAACATCCACGAGCGTGCAGGAAAAACAAAAAACCTTGGTATGCCATGAGGACCCCAAAAACGAAGGTCGGTGTTGGGGGGGGGTCCCAACTCCTTCTGCGGATTCAACTGGATTCAAGCCAAGGTCGCACCACCAAAGGTATGAGCAAGCTTTCGCGATGAAGTATGAGACGACCTCGGAAGCCAATTTCTAGCCAAGCATGATTCTATGATTGATATTCTTGTTGTTCTGATTGTCCTAATAGTATCTGATAGTCAGTTAATTTGCACTTGTTCGTGAACACCGAGGGAGACTACACGACTCTATTCGCTATATAACATTCCTTAACATGCAGGAGGGACTGTTTCCTCGAGGAGCCAGGGCAGAAAAAAACGCAACGAACACAAGGTTTGTGTTGATCTTGCTCGGAGGTGCCAAAACAGAAGTCGTGCTTCCTGAAAAACAACGGTACATGGGTGGAGCGTTCCCCCCCAAGGCACACACACCACGGTCGGTCCACCGGTCGGAAGGTGCGGGTCCATGAGACGCCGGGCATTGTAGAGTCTGCACGCTCGTTCTCGGTCCATCCGATCACGATCAATGTACCAAAGAGTGCAGGCCTGTGGACATCGGTTCGGGTGTCCAAGTCGTAAGAGATGGGTGAACATGATGGGTGAGCATTGAGACTCACGACTGGGTGAGATACCTGGACTCTCTGACTCCAGGAGTGAGTGTTTGTGTCCACTACGTGTTGTAGGCTCTTTCATTTGAAAGTCTATCTTCCGAATCCTTTTGGCCTGCAATCCGAAGAAGCTGAAGAAGAGCTGGGTGAAGAAGGCTGAACCAAAGCGATTCTGCACTCCAGCGACTCCTGCCGAACATCCCGATGTTCGGCCCGTTTTCGGAGTTCGTAGCCATATGCTTCTTAGGGTTTCGTGCTTGGAATCTTGAATTTAGACTTTTAGAGCCAGAACACATGATTCGTCCCCTCACCAATCGAGATAGTTAGGGTGTATGAGGGTTTTAAGGCTTAGGGTCTTGTATCCGATCGCTCAAACTAATGCCAAAGCCTGAAACATTCCATAGTATTCAAAGTCCCTTTTGTATTTCTATGCTCCATGAAGATCTGCGTGAAGGATTGGGCAAGCATGGGCAAAGACGAGTCTCAAAGTGGACATTACAGAGGGTGAGTGCTGGGCACCGGGCCATTCTCAAGATCACTGAAGGTGAGTCCAATCTCGGCACAAGCGAGTGCTGCTCATGAACGAGTAAGGGGTTTCCATGAAGGAAGGTTATCTTGACCCTCAAATAGATAGAAAGGTAGATCCCCACGTTCAGAATGTATTGGACATCGTTTCTATCTATTTGGGGACCACTATAATGTTGCGAAGGCGGGTTCGACTTGGACTCACACCACCACAGCCACCGATGCCACAACAGTCGCTGCAACGATGCCAGTGAAGCTTCCACGCGTTGCCTGGGCAGCATGGCCAGCGGGATACCTTTGTCATTCTTTGTGTTCCCTCTACATCTATGCATCATACATGTTTGTAGATCTTTACATAACTATCTTTAGTCTATCGGTGTAACTAGTTTCAATGTATTTCGTTATTATATACTATTTATATATGGTTGCTAGCAAAAAGAATCAAAGGGAAAGGAGCCCCTTTATCTTGAAGTAAGGAAAAAGAGAATGTAGCACGTGATCTTCCAGCTTGAACGATTGCCAGCGAGCTCGAAGCCTCTCGGAAGCTTCGCTCCCACAGGATAAAGACCTGCGTTCTCCGACACTGTCGAGTTTTTGACGTCAAGATCTCTGTAGCTACTACAGTAGCAATGGCCTCCAACCTAATAGCGATGGCCTCCACCTAGTACTGTAGCGTCCTTGTTACTAGTAGTTACTGTATCCGCCGACCCCTGCTTAGCCCTTGCCTAAGCGGGGCGGCGCCAGGGACACCGGAGGGTGGAACGGGTGGCAGTGCAAACGAAAGCCCCAGCATGCCACGTTAAGCAGCCACCCCCGCCTTCAAAGCCCTACTGCGTCGGCATCACTCCTGCACTGGCCAAACAAAGGCCGCAGCTTGGCTCAGAAAGCTTTTTCTCTGGGCTTCCGAAGGCGACGTTAGACACCCACGGGCCCCGCCCTCAAACGCTCCACGGCAGCCGGCAGGCCTGCCGCGGCCTCTCTGTGGCCTGTCCGAAGCCTGCCTCTTCTCTTCGCCCACGGGCCCCGCCCGCAAACGTTCCTGCAGGCCGCAGCTTGGCCCAGAAAG
>CAXAMN010000392.1:274706-299125 GCA_963970005.1 Durusdinium trenchii
TATGGGCTTCCGAAGGCGACGTTAGGCATTTTGGACCGCCTTCAAAACCATCTCGGCAGCCGGCAGGCCTGTTGCGGGCTCTCTGTGGCCTGTCCGAAGCCTGCCTCCTCTCTTCTTATGGGCTTCCGAAGGCGACGTTATAGGCATTTTGGACCGCCTTCAAAAGCCTCTCGGCAGCCGGCAAGCCTCTTGCGGCCTCTCTGTGGCCTGTCCGAAGCCTGCAGCCTCCTCTCTTCTTATGGGCTTTCGAAGGCGACGTTAGGCATTTTGGACCGCCCCCAAACCCCTCTCGGCAGCTGGCAGGCCTGCCTCTTCTCTTGGCCTGTCCCAGGCCTGCCTCTTCTTTCTTATAGCAGGCCTGCCAGCAACGTTAGGCCTTTTGGACCGCCCCCAAACCCCTCTCGGCAGCTGGCAGGCCTGCCTCTTCTCTTGGCCTGTCCCAGGCCTGCCTCTTCTCTTCTTATGGGCTTCGATCCGAAAGCAACGTTAGGCATTGTGGACCGCCCCCAAACCCCTCTCGGCAGCTGGCAGGCCTGCCTCTCTCTTCTTATGGCTTCCGAAAGCAACGTTACGCATTGTGGACTGCCCCCAAACCCTTCTCGGCAGCTGGCAGGCCTGCCAGCAACGTTAGGCATTTTGGACCGCCCCCAAACCCTTCTCGGCAGCTGGCAGGCCTGCCTCTTCTCTTCTTATGGGCTTTTTCGGAACGTTAACGCATTTTGGACGGCCCTCAAACCCTTCTCGGCAGCTGGCAGGCCTGCCTCTTCTCTTCTTATGGGTTTCCGAAAGCAACATTATAGCCATTTTGGACCGCCCTCAAACCCTTCTCCGCAGCTGGCAGCGCCGTTGCCCAGGCTCCAAACCCCTTCCCGGGACCCTTGGCTGCACATTCCTGCACCGCAGCCTTGCCTGCGAAAGCCGGTGTTATTCATGGTCGCTTTCTATTTCGTCGTGTCGCGCTTGCTCTCCGGAACTAGCCAGCTCTTTGTCGGGCATTGTTTTCCTGAAGGTGTGTTGTGTGTGGCCTGAATGCGCCCAAAGAGCACTGTTGACCAGACCACACTGTGGCATGCGGGGCACCTTTGCGGATGCTGGCGTGTCTGCGCGCTAACAGTGCCTTCTTTGACGTAAAACCGGTTGCCGCACACGGTTCGGTGATCTATTTGCCCTGTTTTCAGCTTGCTCGCAACGTGCCCTTTGCAAAATGGACAAACATAGTTACACTTCCTGGCGGCTACGTCGCCGTCTTTCACACGAAAACGATGCCCGCACGCACGGCGGTGATCTATTCGGCCTGTGCGCACGCTGCTGCTCACCGACGCCTCACAAACAGGACATGCATATTGGAACATTTCCTTCGCGGCCTTCCGTCCAGGTAACTTTGCCGGCGCTGCGTTTGTTTCCTGCGCGGCTGTCGCCGTGGCCTGCGTCTCTTCGGGTGGACCTCGCATCTGGTCCGTTCCCTCTGCCCTCCTCCGTTTTTGCTCTGTGTGCATATTGTTTCTGACCGACTCGTGTTTTGCGCGCTTTGCTGCTGGCTCTTCCGACGCTGCTCGCGTCGTCGCTCTGCGGGGTGGGGTCTTTGTCTCTGTCGGCTCTGCTTGCTTCTCTGGTGGTGTTTTCCTCTGTTGCGCACGGTCAGCGATCTCTTCCCTGACAAGAGCTATGACTTGCTGTCTCTTTTCCTCCGCTACCTTCGTCTGCCATGCAGTCGCACGGCGTATCGCTTGTCGCATCACGCTTCTTCGCAGCAACGGCCGTACGCTGTCCGGGCTTTCTGCCCGAATGCACCTCATTACCTGCTGTCTCTTGTCCTGCACTCGCAGCTTGTCTAGTCTGCCCTTTGCCTTCTTTGCAGCCGCCCGGATTTCCCTTGCCTGGAAGCACGGATTGCAACGCTGCTTTCCATTACGCTGCTTTCCATTTTGCCTCGTGCTTTGCCGTGTCCACGCGCTGAAGTGCTCGCGTGCTTTTTGCGCACTGCACACTCCGCAGCGCCAATGACCGGTCACTTTCACTGCGCACTCCTTGCAATAACGTCGGTCTGCATGTCGCGCCTTCCACGCAGAAGCTCCAAACGCGCTCGCCGGCTTTGCCACGCCGCACTTGCAGCACGGCTTCTGCACTTCGCACGTGTGGCACACGCGGTAGAAAGTGCACTGCGGGCGCGCGTATTGCTCTGCAAAGGCGGCCTCGTCCTGCCATGCTTTGCATACGCTGCATTGCCACGGCGTGTTGTTTGCCGCATGGTTACGCACGCATTCTCTGCACACCCGCGCGGCTGCTTCCCGTTTCCACTGCCCTGCAGTGTACCCGCTTTTGGGCTTGCGTTCGCGGCACTCGCTGCACGCTTCTTCTTCTCGGTAGCGCCTGCGTACCGTTGCCCAATCGATGCAGTCCCCACGCCAGGTCTGCAACAACAGAGCCCTCCCCACGCTACATCCTTTCTGGTATGGCGAGGCATCAAAGGGTCTGTAGATGTATAAACCCTCTCTATCTCTCACCCGTGTCACCGCAATGTACGCTGTCATGGGGTCTCCGCCTTCGCCGATTTGCATGTCTGTTATTGCCCCCTCTGCGTAGGTTTGACCCTGTGCGGCGTGGGCAGTCGTTGCAAAGCCTGGGGCCAGCGGAAATTGCCGCCGGACGACACGTAGCATTGGCCGGCTCCTGCCTTTGTCTATGTGCCATGGTTGCCGTTGAAGCGTCACAGGAAAGACGTTGTCCTTGTCCAGGCCTTGGACTCGCCACTGCGTTTTCGTTGTGAATTGGACGAAAATACATGTTGGGGGCTGGTTCCAAATATGTGTCTTTTGGTCTTGTGATATCTCCTGACCTTTTCGCCAGCTCCACCCGACCACCTTGCCTGGACATCCCTTCAGTATGCCTCTGCGGCAGTCCAGGTGGTCTGTTGCCGTCACTGGCATGCCCACGCACAAGGGCAAAACTCCATATAACCCTCCGCAGTCTTGGTCGTGTCGCTGCAGCCACGTTAATTTCTCCCTCCCCAGATCCGGTTTTTCTTGCAATGCACGACTGGAGATAGTATCTTTTGCGATGGCATACTGCACTTCTTGACCCTGCCTCTGTGCCCAATCTTGCGCTCGCAACTTGTTCACATGGTACTTCACTGCGTTCGTCGCAAAAATTGCTTTGGCTCGGTCCTTTTTTCTCCACTTCGACCATGTGCCCCGCGGTATCTACCACGCGTTTCTTTGACGCTCGTTCTTCCTTGCACCTGGGGCATTCATGCAGCCGGATGTGTGCGGGCGTGTATTTGCCCTGCATTAGCTTCCTGCACGTTGCATTCCCACACTCTAAGGTTTCGCCAGACCAACTCCCCTGATCTTCCAAAAGTCTCTATTTAGAGGTTCCACCCTTATTTAAAGACTATAGTCTTTATTTTTTTCAATGAAAAACCTCTAAATAAGGTCTATATACTCTAATTAGAGGTTAAACCCCTTAAAATAGAGAAGGTACCTCCTCTATTTAAAGCTTTAAGCTTTAAATTAGAGACTATAGTCCTTATTTAAGGGATGTTCCAAAAGCCCTTATTTAAGGGATGTTGACTGGCAAGAGAAACGACATATTTTCCATGTTAGAGTCCACTTCAGAGCTCCGGCACATCGTGCTGTGCAGCAAAACGGTCAAACACAGAGAGCCCCACTGCTTTTGCAGTGCTTCCCCCCACCTCTGCGCTCGGCCAAGAGTGCAATCCTACCGCCCCATGTTAAGGCAGACGGCGGAGTGCTAGTCTGGACAAGTTCGAGAAAGGCGTGCAGCTTTGGCTTGGCCGGAAAAGTCTTCCAGCCATGGGCCGCGGAGTAATCACCCAGCGCGACATAGAGAAGGGCGAAGCGCAGGGCAGCCTGTTCTAGAAGTTCTCTGTGAAAGGCCTCTTTGCTCAGCTGCTGGTAGCAGACCTGCAACTGCAGGGCGGCTGCTGCTGCAGTGGCGGCCGCAGGCTGTGTGTGGTCGAAGAGCTCGTTTGTGACCTCGACCGCGAAATCAATGAGGTCCCTAGCTTCACCGGCTTTCGCCCGCAAGCGGGCATAGGCGCCAGGCTGCTTCCAGATCATTGTGGGCTTGAGCTCCAGCAAGCAAGAAGTCTTGCAGGTTCTCTTGTAGTAGGCCTTCATACGCAAGTGTAGAGCGCTGCACTTTTGCGCTTGGTTGCCCTCGAGGTAATCGCAGGCCCAAGCCAAGATGCCCCCTAAGAATTCCAAGGAGATGCCCAAGTCAGTGGTGTGGAGCCAATCCATTTGGAAGGTTTCGGTGGTGACAAATGGAATGTTGAAGGCTGGAGAAATCGATTTCCCATCAGCCACCATCCTGACCAAGAGATCAGCATGGCAGAGGCGGTGGCTGGGCTGTCGCCAGTCGGAGTTGGAGGCCACTTCGCGAATGCGGTCTGGCGTCATATCACATCGATAGCAGCAGCCAGTTTTGTCGCGCCAGCCAGGGAAGCGAAAGACAGACTTGAGGGCTGACCAATCACCTTTGATTTCCAGCAGCACCCCACGGGGCAAAGGCATGGCAGAGCCCAAAGCCTTCTTCCTCCAGGCATCGGTGTCGTCAAATGGCTTTCCGTCTGATCTGGTCTGAGGCCAACAGCCAGTGGCCAACTCTTTCATGAAAGTGGCCAACTCTTTCGCTTTAAGTGGTCCACAAAGTTGCCACCGTAGAAGACATACATGAACTTATCCAACTCTTTCTCCTCAGGGTGCTCTTTCTTCTCGGCTTTGAAGGCAAACTTCTCGACCGACTCAGCAATTAGGCGCTGCACCAGAGAATCCTTGCGCTCAAAGGTCATCGAGTCCGGCTGGAAGGCGTTCATCTCCAAAATCTGGTTCCTGGCAGGGCAGCAAACAAAAAATGTTCTTTTCTGTCTTGGGGGTGGGGACCGCTGTGGGAGTTTAGTTTCAAAAGAGTCCTTGTAAAAAAACCTTCGCGCAGCTTGTCACGGGACTCCGTAGCATCCGTGTGTTGGTTCTCCACACTCATGAGCCACTGGGTATTGTTCTTGCCGCCAGCAGCTTCGAACTCTTTGAGCAGGCCCTCCTTTTCAGCCGCTGTCTTGCTCCAGTACATGTCCAAAAACTGCTGAGCCTGTGACTTCTTCTCTGCATCCTTGGAGTGGTTGGCCCTGTACTTCATGAGGTTCAAGACACGCTGCTGAAGCTGCATCTTCTCTGCAGCACTGGAGACGGTTTCTACCTCCAAGGCCTCAGTCGACTTGCCCCTTTTCAATTTAGCCCCAGCAGCAGGCTCTGCCTTGGCCTTGGCTTTAGCAGCAGCTTTGCCAGCAGCAGGCTTTTTGGGCGCAGCAGGCTTCTTGGGCGCAGCAGCCTTGCTTGCACCAGCCATGGCAAGGACAAGTGGTACTCAAGACAAGTGGCCTCACAGACAGGGAGCTACTCAGGGGTGGAAAAGCTGAGAGCAGCGCCAAGCAAGAGCTGCAGCTCATCTCTCTCTCTTTGTCTCAAAAAAAAGAGAGAGCGCATCGCACTTGCCATCCTGTACGGTGCTCCCAAAAACCGGCAAAAGACAGACAAACACATCGACCCAGCAAGAGAAGAACAAGAAAGGGGACAGGAAGGAGAAACAAACCGGAAGGACAAGATGTGCAATATGTTATGTCCTCAGGTCCTGACTCACAAAGAGCAAAGGACGCCAAGGTCTAGCCCCACCAGTCCAATGAACAAACATCTACTCCAAAGTCTGGGAAACAGACATTGAGCAGAAAGCCTGCGCAGCAAAAATTTTCAAATTTGATTTTTTCAAAAATGTTCCTTTTAATATTAAATTAAAAGGTAGACTTTTGAAAAATTTTTTCAAATTTGAAAATTTTGGTGGGTGTGCGTGTGTGTGTGTTGGTGTTGCGCGCACAACTGCTCCAAAACTCACAACTCGAGTTTGCTTCCAAAGCCACAACCGTTGAACTCCTATCTGTTTGTTTAACAAAGGAAACATTGCCAAATCCAAAGCCACTCAGCTGGCATATTTTTCCTGGCTACAGGATTGGTCGCTGTGACCGGTATGGATTCAGGGCATCTCCTGGCCCACTATACTTATAGGTGCCTCTGGTGAGTAGGGTCTGGGATCCAAACAAATATACCAACCCTTAAAAAACAAACCCTTGCACTTAACAGGTGGTTATATATATATATATATATCTTCATTCATTTGAGGGGTTATACCCACAGACCCAAACATGTTCCAGTGCAGGCTCTAGGAGCTCAGGCGCCACTCTTGGATGTGGCGGAAAACAGCCAACGCGCGGCGCCACATGAGGCATGTGGTGCTCAAATCCGGGGACGCGTCCAGCTCAAGGTTCAACGGGTTCTGCGTGTGTGGAACGACTTCCCACTTGGCGTCAGCAGCAGCAGGCCGAATGTCCTCGAAGGTCTCATCGCTCTGTCCTGCACAGGGTCAGGTGTGCGAAACAAACAAACATGCATTCATTCAGGCCTGACTCCCAAGAGCAAAGGCCCAAAATCATGCGCAAAACACATGAGTTCAAACATATATTGTTTTTGGTTTTGGTGGCTTGCTCCTGACCCAGAAGGCAAAGGAGCAGGCCACCCATAGCTGCAAGAACTGTCAAGTCGGTCGAGAGTCCAGGGGGAGCTGTCCAAAGTCCGCTGCTTCCTTTGAACCCGGCATGCATGCATCGCACACTTTGAGCTGCTGCAAGTCGACTCACTCACTTCAGACCTTGCGCCTCTCTATACATCTAGGCCTCCTGACCTCCCTACGAAGCTAAGGATGCCGTGACTGCCCTGGTGCACTGCTGAACCGTGTGCGCGCGCGCGCGTATGTTGTGCTGTGCGCGGGGAAGCGACATGAACAGGACGAGATACAGAGGGGTCGACAATCGGGGAAAGAGACAAGACCAAACAACAAGACCAAACAAAACACAAATCTCCCCCAAAACAAATTTTGCTTTTGGTTCGCAGCTGTGCAATCAAAGAAGGCCCCGCTTCCGCCAACACGACGGAGTGCAGCCCCTGCGATTTCTGCAGGTTCCACAGCCTTTGGGCCGGAGCTTCTGTCGCTCCGTCCCTAGCATGGTTTTGCCTGTCTTTTCATTGTACAAATCTGGCAGAGGCGACAAGCTTTCCTCCGAATTGGCCTCCCCCTCAGATGCCAGGGCTGCAGCAGCAGGCGCGGCTGCGGGTCGCTTCTGCGCGGGTCTCTTCTTTGGGGCCGAGGCCGGCTTTTTGCGGGTTGCCAAATCCTCCAACAAAGTAGGGCATTCAGTTTCTTCTTGGGCGCCGTCTCGCCAAGTTGCCACTAGGAACCCATTGCTCCCAGCGCTCATCTTAGCTTCCTCCCGACGCCCACCCGGATGCATGCGCACTGCCACACGCTTCTCCCACTCAAAGAAATGCGCCACAGTCGCCCCCTCTTTCAAATCCGGCGCTGAGCTCGCCACTGTCAAAGCCTCGGAGGGGCGTGGAGCCAAGCGCCTGACTTTCTTTGGCCGTGACACACCCATGGCAGCAAACACATCCTGTTGGAGAATGCCCGCATTGTCCGAGCTGGTTGTGTCTGGCCTAGCGCCTGCGCTTGAGGACGCGGCAGTTCCTGACGCCACCGGCAACGGTGTCGCAGAGGATCTGCCCAGGTCGCGCAATCGCTTCACCACACGGAGAACAGAAGCTGCGGTCTTTGCCCCTGACGTCACAGATTTGGCCTTCGTCCTGCACTCTTTGAATGCCTTGTGCAACTGCTGGGCAAACATGGCCTTCTCAGAAGCCTGCACTCCAGTGAATGCTAGCTTGGCAGCAGCTTCCAAGGCTGAACGGTTGGGTCGCTCTGTCAAAGCAAGGATGTCCAACATGAGTTCTTCGTATTCTGTCACCACATCTTCATAGTTGCTCGCCCTGTATTTCTCCTCGTCCAAGTGGCCCACATGCAGGCGCATCAGCCTGCATAGCTCCGCTGCGCTTGCTGTGTTGCGCGCGCGGCCGCCGCTCATGGCTGCCTCAAAAAAAATGGTGCTATATCCAGGCGGCAGCGACTGAGTGGGCACGCGCAGAAGCTCACTGCATTTCAGGTCATTGCAAGCACTCATGTGGACTCTTTCAAATGAAAACCCCTTAAATTAATTAAAGACTATAGTCCTTAAATAAGGTTGATAGAAAACCCTTTAAATTAAAATAGAGACTTTTGGAAGATCAGGGTCCCTGGGACTGATGTATCATGGCCGTGCAAGAATGCATGGCTGTCCGCAGCGAGTCTGCCTTCCCGGATTTGTTTCTGTAGATGTTGCAACCATACATCCCGTGTTCGTTCGCATTGCACGAGTTCGGTCAAGCCTTGGACCACACTCTTCTCCCCTAGCGATCCCCATACCAGTTCCTGCCCATGCACGGTGTGCGCTACTTTTCTGCTTTTCCCACTCGTTAGCATTTCCCAGGGCACCTCTCCCAAGAATGTTCCGCGTGGGGGCGGCAACTGCCATAGGTCCCCGGCCAAAATCACATTCAACCCCCCCGAAGGGCCGAGCGTGAGCGCTTCCTCGTGCATACTTGCTCTGTGCGAGGTCTCGCACCAGCTCCCGGCATCGCAAATCCAACCTGGCCAAAAGCTCTGCGCTGACCATGCTGATTTCGTCTACTATTAGCCAACGCCATTGCACGGCCTTGGCACTCAAGTCCAAGAATTTGCTCCCACTGATTTTGTCGTCTGAAGCACTCTGCCAATTTAGCCCTAGTGCATGGTGAATGGTGTCCCCGTCCAAATCATTTGCCATGACCGCTTGCAGCGTCACAATCTGGTACTGCGACCCACGCGTCCACCCAGCGATCTGCTCGAACAGCTCTTCTCGTATGAGTTTCAATGTGTGTGATTTGCCTGTGCCTGGCCCGCCGTGCAAGGCCCACCGCAGTGGCTCGGGTGTTGCCCCTTCTGCCGACTGCATTTCGGCTTTCATTTGCTCGACTATCCGCCGACAAAACTCGGCTTGTTGGGAGTTGCATTTGCCTTCCCTGAGGTCCTGGCTCCAGGCGTCTAATTTTCGGAGCGTTTCTGACAGCTGGACAGGTCGTTGCGTGACGGATGGCTCCATGGTGCTCCACCGGGCCCCCTGCAGGGATGGGGTCTTATTGCGATGCAAGCCTTTCACAATATCTTTGCACTCTGTGTCCACATATGGGTTTTCTGCTTCCCTCTGCATTGGTTTGGCATAGCCCTTACCCCCCCCACTGCTGCTCCGCCTGTTGCAGCGCTTCGACTATCAAACTTCGATGTTTGGACCACTTGCTTTCTTTCATCGCCTCATTCACTGGCACGTGTGTTTGGCAAGCTTCGGTTATTAGCTCTTCGGTGACGGTTAACTCCTCCTTGTCGTCTTCATTGTCGCTGTTTTCCATGTCAGCCTCTGGCCGCACCCTATACACAGCCAAAAAATTGCCTACGTATCGCTTGGTCTCTTCGCATGGCAATTGCAGCAACCACCTTCGTAAGCTTTTCTCCCATGTCTCTTCCAGCCCACGCAACTGCCTAATGTATGGCACATGCTTGGTGCCACGTTGCTTCTCCAAGGTCCATGCACGAAAATACGTCATTGTCAGCTTTGCGTTGCTTTCGGTGTCCTCCCCGGCCCTGTTTGGCACTGGGGCGTTTCCCATGTGAGGGCACTCCGGCCGGCGCCTGCGCTGCAGGGTCCAACCGTGCCGCATTGCAGCTCCCGCACTTGCTGGGAAGAATGCCCTATCAACTGTTTGTGGCGAGTTCTTCCTCCGGAAGTCCACCCCTGGAAGCAGCCGAACTTGCGTCTCTTCGGCAGTTGCTGCCTCCAACTTGGCTTCCCCTTTTGCCGCGCCGTTCCTCCACTCACAGCGGGTCTGCGGCACGCGCATGGGCACCAGCTCCCAAATGGCGACAAACACCAGAGATCCGCGCGTGATGGTCTATGTCCGTAAGCATGCGCTGGGTTAATTTCTCTTAACCTTTGTCGTCCTCCTGGCCCTTTTTTTGTCCAAAGATACTTTGGGCCTTGCGCCTCTCCACTGTCCTCGTTGAATGCCAGGTCAACAGCTTGCAGCAGCGCTCGGCCGGGAAAGCTACAGCAAGCAGCTGTGCTTATTCTTTCCGCCGCAACCACGCAGCTGCTCTTTTGATATGCGCGCAGGTTGCAACACTCGACTTGCCCTCGCACAATGCCTTTGCAGTATGCGTCACTTAAGAACCGCGCTGTGGTTCGCTTCCCTATTTTTTCTATCGGCTCCTTCCGCATGTCTTGCTGCAACTGTTGGTGGCCCCGTTGCATTTCTTTGATCTCGTGGAAGGCCATTGGCTGGTTCTTTGCGCAATAGTCTGCGCAGTACCCTGTCTGCGCATCCTGCGCACGCTGCACCGCACGCACTATCTGCCGCTTTTGCTGCGCTGATAAGTTCGGCCCGCAGCGCGCGCAGTCGAAGGGGACTCTGTATGGCACTTGCACGTCGACATTGACTCCCCGTAGGCTTGCCAACAAGGCAGGGTGACAGCAATTGAGCCACTCGTTTGTGTATGGGCCGTGCAATGACCCCAGGCGGTTCTTGCAGCCTTCCGTGGCCATACCATGGGCTTCTGCTCTGCAGGGGCATAGCACCTCCGCAGCAGGTGTCAGCCACGCGCTGCGGGGGAAGTCGCTTTTGCAGACCCCGGGGCGATCTGCTCGTTGGCAGCCATGCAATGGGATTCGTTCCCCTGTCTCAGCACTGGGTGGGTGGTAATGATGTTGCTTCAGGAACTGCAAGCTACTCACGTCATCGACCAAATACTCTTGCGCCCAAGCTCTGCCCTCTTCCTCCTCGGACATTGACGCTTGCCACGCACGACGCTGTTGGTACGCGGGGACCGTTATCATTTCCAGGGCATCTTTGTGTTCTGGCCACGATGCTTCTGCCTTCGCTATGCCTGCTTCCATGTCTTCGGGATCATGGCCCTCATGCACGCCATACATTACACGCGCATTGTACTCCAAGTATGCGGCTCTGATCGCCGCGATCTCGGTGCTTCCCATTGCGAAGATTTCCTGCAGTGGTGTATGCTGGTGCAAGCATTGGATAAAGCATTGGCAATGCGCGTGCAATGATCCGGTGGACTTTTGCGCTTCAATTGTGATGTAGGCTGCATCCATGCGTCCAAAGACGCCTCCAAGCAGTGTAGCGTTACTTCCTGCTTCATCTTGGCATGGTGTAGCTGCGCGGTCTCCTCGATTACAATCTGGGCACGCAGGGCAAGCTTTAAGCCCAAATAAGTGTTCTAGCACTAATAGCACCACCATACGGAACCCGTCCACGCTGGCCAAAGGATCCCGCGCCAACGCTTGGCGCCGCATATCCCAGCATGGCAACAGCCGCTGCAGTCTCTCCAAGTGCACTGGCCACTCCTCATGGTCCACAGGAGGATAATCTCGGTCTCCTACGTTCCAGTCTTGGTACAGGGACACTGCACGCACCGGGTCACTACAGCGTGTCCGGGCCATGCGGACATAGAGCATTTGGTGTGCTTCATCCGGCGAAAAGGTCACAAACAGTGGGACGCCAAAACGTATACGCAAGGCTTCAATCTCAAAGCGCATGCGCCTACGCGCCTCCTGCGTTCCTGGTAATTCTTGCGCGGTGTGCCGCATGTTTTGTAGCAGCTTTCGCGCAGCTGGCCGCAGGCCACGGACATACTGCAATTTGCTCACATCCATGTTTACTGCTTTTGGCTTCCCTCTTCTATCCATGTAGTGGCCTTGCAGCGCCTTCAGCAGCTGCGTCGCCCCCGCTTCAATATCTTCTGGCCGCAAGCGCTGCCACGCACTCTTAGTCTCGTCATACACAGGCGCTTTTAAACAAAGCCACGTTTCGGCTTAAGTTCAGGGCTGACCGAAAAAATAAATTCCAAGCCGAAAATCCGAAGACCCAGTCGCGCGCCACTTGCGCTTCACATCGCCGCGCCATGATTTTCACCCAGTCCTTCAGTTCTACCCTTGGCGCGTCTGGGCGCCGCCTAAAACGGGCCTTCGCAGTCCATGCCGGAGGGTCTGGCATGCCTGTGCAATACTTAAAGACATATGGGAATGCCATTCCAAAATATTGCGGCTGAAATTGGTCCAGCAGTTTATTTCCCGTTCGCAGCAGGAATTCTGGCGCGTCGTTCTCACCAATTGCTCCCTTCGTTGCGGTGGCCTGCAACGCCGAAACATGGCTTGCGTTGATGTCGGTCAACCCCACACTGCTTTTTTCAGCCACAACAGCATTTGGCTTCATCATGCGCTTGAATTCTTCTGCCTCTCTCACTGGCGTGGCCGCTTTCTGTCGCATAATTTGGTTCAGAGCATCATCTAGGGGCAGCACCGAAATGACTTCTTTGGGCACGCCGTCTTCTGGCAGACTGGACGCCTTGTAATACATGGCTTCCATTTCTACTTGTTGGTAAGCGGGGTGCCCGCGCTTCACCGCATCTTCGATCAGCCGCACTACGACTTTGCGCCGCACGCGCGCCTGGTGTATGACGCGGCCCACCTCCAAGTCATCCCCTTTGGCATGGGCACTTTTCACGATTACACTCACCATTTGCCGTAGCACTTCCCCACAATGTGGTAGCTCACCTGTGGCACCGTGCTTCTGGCCTTTACTCCTTTGCTCTAAATCTTGCATCTGCTCCAGCAAGTCTTCCCACGCTAACGGGAAGGTCGTTGCGTTGCCGCGTGCTGCCAGCCGCTGTCGATTCATCCATTGATCCTGGTCTAGGGCACGCTCGCCTCGGAGCATTTTGCTCCAGGCTGAAGCAAATCATTGTCGTTAGACAAGGGCTTGCGCAAAGCATCTCCATGACTGTCACCTCCAACTCGAAGACATCTTGCGGCGCGTAGTATACCATCATATCATTGCTTAAGGCAGCTAGTGGCTGTCTTTTGTCCCTCCACAAAGCCTGCCGACAGTCCTGGCAAAGCGGCACCTCGCATTGTGTACACATTTCATCACTCTTGCACCGTTTCCGGCAAACTTTATCCTCTGGGCAGCATATCAGTGTTATCCCGACGCCCTGCAGCTCTACAACACATGACCACTCCTGCAGTTCTCGCCTCATCTCTGCTTCGGCAAACTCCGTTGCCCCCGCTACGTATTGTCGCACATAGGAGTCCATGCCCAAGAGCTTCTCTGCCTCTACCATGTTCAGGCCGAAAATTGAACTCTGACTGCTGTTCACCGGTCGCACCCAACCTATTGATTGGTTACGCCCCGTCGTTATATGCGGGTACTTCTGTGCACACACAAAGCACAGCAATGTCGAAACATTGTCTGCTTCCAAGCTTTGCCGGTATGCTCTCAGAGCGCGCCTGTCTATGGAGACATTTGCTATCGGTGCGCACTGCTGGCAACGCCAAGTCATGGCTGCCCTGTACAGCCGCAGCTGGTCTTTTTGTGTCAGCACTTCGTCCCAGGTCTTTGCAAAAGCGTCCTTATGCGCTACCCCTATGTGCGCAATCAGCTCTTCCTCGCTGTCTGCTTGGAACTCACACGCCTTAAAGCTGCAATGTACATTTGACAGATCATATGCGACAGTTCCGTCCACTTGTTGCCGTCCCCATGGCAACGTGGGCTTATCGCTCATCTCCTCACCTAGCCGCTGGATGCGCACTTCTTCGCGACGTCTTGGGTCGCTGCTCCTTTCGACAGCGTCCAAACTCAGGAGGTATAAGTCATCTTCAAACCAGGCTCCGTCTTCTGTGGGCTTATGCAGCGCCGCAAGATCTTCACTGGCGGGCGCCGCTGTTTTTGTGCGCAACCGTTTCTGTGGGCGCCACTCCACCGCTTGACGCTTGCCAGTCTCTAAACCTTTGCGCTTTCTTTCAACCTGGCCTCTGCCACCTGTGCTGTCTCTGGGTGGCCGTTGCGTCAGAGCAGCGCCTCGTCGAACTGATGCACGTACACCTACTCGTGTCCTCTTGCGCGCACCTGGGCTGCTTCTGTTTCTGCGAGCCGTTGCCTTCACTTCACGCGCGCTGGGGCTGGGGCCCTCCTGCCTCGTTGCTGGACGCAACAGGTCAAAGTGGAAGCCTTGTCCTGCTTCAGTTTTGTGGTTGTAGACATGCAGCTCTATGCCGGAGGCGCTGCCGCAATCTGGTGTTTTGTATTCACATGTCTGTAGATCTGACGTTTCCATCATCAACTCCGCGTGGTCCAGGGGGTCATGGAATCTGACACGGACAAACCCACTCTGCTTCCAGCGTTCCACCAAAAAATATTCCAAGATTCGCGGTGCGTCTCTGTGCCCGTCTAAGAACACACCTTCTGGCACACCAAATTGCTTTTGCAAGTGCGTGCGGCAATCTGCGCACATCTCACGCCGTGCCTCCGCCGTCATCTGCTCGGGACACACTCCCTGCAAGTGCAGGCCCAGCGCCAGCGAATCAATCAGACAATTGTTGACTCCATACGACTCCGCTGTGATCAACTCCAAGCCCAAGCGCTGTAGCTCTTGCAGTCGCGCTGCATTCGTCTTCGCCTGCGTCGGGATATTTGCTTGGGCCACACGAAGAAAACGCTGGGCCACCTCTTTGGCTGCGGCGTCAGAGGGGCTCTCCCCAAGCTCCTTCCACCCATCCCAACCATCTACCCATGACTGAGAGAAGAACCCTGCGACGGCCGCAGCATCCCCTAGCTCGGACAGGCAGATGGCTGTTACTGCTTCTCTGGCGCCGCCTCCCGAAAAGTGGCCCTTGCCCGTTTTCTTTACGATCTGCTGTGCTGGCTTGGTCGCCTTTGCATTGCAATCCCAGGCTTGATCCCCTTCTTCGTCCCTCACCCACACGTTGCCTCTTCCCATCTCCCCGCCAATCCACTCGCGAAGGCTTTTCACCCTCTCTATGCTATTTGGTTTTTGCGCTCTACCTTCGAAGCCCCTCTGTCTGTCAAGCACCGGCACAGCACAGACACACTCAGCTCTTTGGGTAGTAGACTTCCCCTCCAGACCCGACCGACACAGCAGGTGCAGCTTGACGGGCTCATCGCCCTGGAATGCACAGAGCAACACAGCTGCCACGCTCAGAACCATGCCGAACACATCGTTCTGTCCTTGCAGTTGCGGCAGATATGGCAATACCCACTCTTGCCAACGGCCTACACAGCCACCTCTCGCGGATGACCTCAACGACACATAGGCGTACGCACGCCGCCGACACGTGCTACACAGACCCTGCCCTGCGCCGCGCAGCCCCTGTTTTGTCGTGGCAAAACTGAGGTTCCTGCTCTCCGGCTGCGTTTCTTTCTCGGCCAAGAGCTGCGTCCTATGAGTACCTGCGTTCACGCTCACCACTCTTGGTCGCACCGCTTGTGAGCAGGGCCTTGGGGCAGCGATTGGCAAGCTGGGAGTTCTATGTGCTTTGGGCCAGGTCGATGCCCAAACACCCAAACTGCCTGTGGCACAATGGCGCGCGGGGTCAAGTAAGATCGCGCCAGGGTACCCAGGCTATGCCGCATCTTTCGCTCCGCCCGTCGTTGGTCCTCCGCGTACGTACCACTCGAACAAGCCTTGTTGACGGCTGGACTTGCCACACCTGCGCCTCTTCGCGGGGGCTCCCCTATCGCTAGCAACCCGCGCTCCGCTCCCCAACCTGTTCCGCGTCTCAACTCTTCCGAGGCATCAGGCGCCACCCTAGGGGCGCCCAAGCGGGCACGGGACAGACCCGCTGAGTGCTGTGCAGCACCTCGCGCACTTACAGCCCGCGCGGAAGGCCTAGCGCTCACTATGCTGGCGCTGGCAGCCTCGTGCATTTTGTGCCCGCACGGAAGGCATGGGACCGCCTGGGTCGCCCTCATCGCTCTCGATGACTTGAGCCTTTACTGCGGGCGGCACCGCGGCTGCTTCGGCCCTGTAAAGCCTCAACCTCTACAAACCCTTTCCTTGCTGGATACCATCGACTTCCATAAGCACGTGAGGTTGTATAAAAACCCCCTATCCTTTTGCCTTACCACTTTTGGCGTTATCGTGTTTTTTCTTGTCAAGGTTTCAGGCACACAGCTCATCTCAGCTTTCCTGACAAGGACTGTGCATACACTGGCGCGTCCGTAGTGTAGCCTAAGCCCGGGTAAAAGGAATCAAGAATACAGAGTCTTGAGCACATAGCCGGTGTATGCTTATAGCAATCCCTGTCCGGCTTCTGGTCTTCCAGCTCCTCCCCCAAGAAAAGGGGTCGGCGGCACCAGGGCGGAGCCCTTACTATAAGTTGTAATACGATGTAATATGCTTTAAGACAGCTTTCCGCGGAGTCTGAGCGTTTCTGTCGCCTGAAACGCGAGGTTTGCAGGTGCGACGCCAGCGGTTGCTTGTCCAGCGATGGTCTCGGGATGGAAAAAAAGCACAAGCTTGCCGTCATTTCAAGCTTTCGGGTCTGCAAAATCACAACATGAAATGAAACTAAATTGGACATTTGCTCGCGTTTCCTCCAGAAGCCCCTTTTTTGTGTCGTCTTCCAAGCACTTCGCCAGTGCTTCTGAAAGGTCATCATCTTCAGATCGTGAGCAGCAACGGCCTGCGAAGGACCTCCAAGTGTGGCTTCAATGTGTTAACTTCAATGTCGTCGGCATTGGACCAAATGATCTAGATGCAACACAATAGAAAACATAGAACAACGATGATGACAGGAACGAGATAAAGAGAATTGAAGAAAACATTCAGAATGAGTTCTCTATCTTTGCCTCCTGCTTGTTGCCCGTGAAATCTCTGTGGCAATGACCTCATCCACGTTGCAGTCGGTCTGGTTGGTGGGATTCGTCCTGTCGCGACTTTCGGTGCACCACGCGCGCCCACGGTGCCTCCGAGGCCTGGCGGTCTCCACATCTGAAAGTTCCTCCTGGACGCACGCGGCGAGCTGACCAAGCACGGGGAGGGGGAGATGGGAGATGGTTCCAGGAGCTCAAAAGGGTCGTCCTTGGCGGGCAAGAACTCCGTGGTTTGGAGGAGATGCTGTCCATCTTGTCCAAGATCCAGCCTGGAAAGGGGCGGATGGACCAAAATGAGCAACTTCCTAAACAACACCACTTGACACGACTTGAAAAAGCAGATTGCCCTGCCTGGCATCGAACAGCCGCATCAACTCATGGCGAGGTTGATGCATACTGCAAATGAGAAGTCGTCCACCCTGCGATTGATCGGCTGGTGTGAGAAGCTGGATCATGCTCGTATACTGTATATATTTGCATACACTTTGGATTGGAAGGTGCAATAGGTATACACTAGAGCGCCGTCGAAGCCTTGCAGCCAAGTCCTGTGCTCACAGGTATTTGGAAAGTCCGACCTGACTCTAACTACTGAGCCTTCTTGAGGATGTCAGTAGATGGACATTTGCAAGACCACACGGGCCACCGAGTGGTGTAGTCAAGTAGTACTAGCCGGTGACTGCAGTTGTTGGATTCAGACACTGGCACAAATTGTGCTTGGAAAGGTTTTTAACTGTTGGACACACCCACACACTGACACACAGGGTACCAGAACTGGAAGGGTAGTATTTACAGTATTTGGAAACGATGGGAAATTCGGAGGTTGTTCATTCTGAGTTTGATATTCTTGTCAAACTAAGGGATTGTAGTACTGTAGTCGTGGCATGTTTCGCTAGATGTTGGTCTTGTTTGTGAAGAAAATGAACATAAAGCGACTCGACGCTCAGCGTCTCAAAAAACACGTATGGTTGGCACGTCCATTTCCAGATTTGCTGTATGTCTTTTGAAATATTCACAACGTCTTGCATCTTCAAAGTTGGAATCAATGGAAGCGTGATCGATATCGCGCCGCATCGCTGACTGTGTAGCATCCCGATCCGCATCGCTGAGTGTGTGAAAGAAGGACTTCAGAAAACGAAGGTACTCAGCTGAGCACGCTAGAAGTCTAGACATCCATCGGCCTCTGCTAGCTTTGCCAGGACCTGCCCGAGCATCAAAGCACAGCTCGCATCCAGTCCAGTGGTGGGTTCCTTAGCATCAAGTCAACTGCAGCGTAATGAATGGGTCCTGTGATGTTTGGTGTTTACTCGAAGCAAAGGCAACGTATCTTCTAGTGGCACGTTGAGGCCATGATGGGTGCAGCCTAAGGTCATCCAAGAACATGATGGGTGGCGATACAACGAGCTCCACACCTGACAAACACGTTCTTTGAGTGTTTTCAATTTCAAGTGTACAATCACCAAATGCCTTCAGTACTGCTCGGGATGTTTTGCAAGTAAGATACTGTGCTTCTATGATCTTCTATGCTGAGGAACAACACCGAAGAAGCTGCAAGTGAGTCATGGGGAAGCTCAAGCTGGATAAGAAGAAAACTGCTACATTGTTACATTACAAATTTAACAAAGAGGCTTAGCAAAGAAGTCCCATGAGAACACTGGTGATCTATGGCTTAGCCACTCATCACCCTCCTCCCCGAACCTGTCCAGTCGCGAACCCGGCCTATGGCGACCCTTCGGCGCTCTCCACCCGAAACTCCGCGTCGCAAACTGTCTCCAATTCTGGAGTTAGCCACCTCCTGGCAGAAGCGAAACCAAACGAACTTGAGCAACTGGAACATTGGACCGTTACGGACCGTTGGTGTTCTGTTTGTTCCTTCACCGGAAGAAAAGACGTCGAATTCCTGCCTCCAAATTCAACGTCTTCAAAGCCCAAGAGACACGGCCGGCCCTTTGCGAGGCCTCGGATTCGTTGCATCCGGATCGCATCGGGGTGCGGTGTCCATTCCGCTCCGATGCAGGAAGGTCTATGCCTTTGTCCTCAGAAACATGTCTTTCCAGGCCTTTTCGGTCCGAACTTTGCCTTCTTCTGGATCCGAGGCAACTACTGAGAGTGCTCGCAGACGCATGGCGGCCGAAAATTCCAGCGCCTGAAGATGGGATGATGGATGGTTTTAAGCACATGCCATGCCAGTGTGGCTTGAAGGGGATGCAAGGAAGGACAAGTGACAAGGCGAGAGCAGCATCTAGTATCATCTACTGACCTAGTATGACCTGGTGAGTTGAAATAAATTACAGTAAGTTCGCTCACACCTTTGAAGGTTCCATTCAGGTCCCTATGCCCCACTGCAATTACTGAATCTCCCTTTCCAGTGGGTTTTTCATCCTGTCAAATGTCTCATACACATCCTCTTCATGTTTCAGGCCTCCCGCACTGTCAAAGTTGCTCCCAAGATATCGTCCTTTCACGGTCGACCGGTCGGACCCGGTCGAGACGCCGTGGGTGGGTGGTTGACCGGACGAGCGGTGAATGGTCGACCCAACATCTCCTGGTACACAAAGGAGATGTGTCGACGACGACTTGCCGGAGACATGGCCTGCAAGCAATGTCTCCGCTGCACTTGCTGCACGTGCTGCAATCGACGGGAATGAAAGGAGGTGCACGTTCGTACGTACAAAGGTCAAAGATGTTTAGTTCTTCCAAAACAGGACTGCAGTTTTGGGGGAAAAGAGCACCTGCTCTTGCCGGAACAAGAAGCTAGTAACAAAGGGAGCACCTCTTGCCGTTCACCACTTTTGCAACACCTTGCCGTTGGGCCTCGCCTTGCCGTTGATGCAAACGGTGGCAGTGTCTCCGTGTGACATGCGCCCTGACAGCGCCTGCATTTTTTCTGAGACAGGCTGCGTTGAAGACAACCATGTTAAAGAAATGCCCAAGTCATACCGTCCAGATTTGGGTGTGTATTTCAATAGGGAGATCCCCCTATATAACCAATGGAATTTGGCCTATGGCGGCTTTGGGAGGTCTCCCTATTTTCATACAAACCACAACCATCCTTGTACAATAGCGAATCGCGAGCTCTCCACGATGCCTCAAGCAGAGTCGTCTTTCCACTGCCAGAGGGTCCAAGCAAAGCCACCAAAGCGCCACGCCCCGAAGATGAGGACTGCGGCGAGAGTCCCACCGTTTGGAACACGTCCGAGCGAACTCCGCAAAAGTCAAGCGACATCCGCAAGAGTCGAGCCTCTACAGCTCCAGCGACATCTTTCAACACCTGGCAGTGCTTGGCTTCAGCTCCAGGCTTCAGCTCCAGGCAGTGCTTTTGTGATGTGGGCGTGTTTAGTGGACCGTTCTACGAGTACCTTAATACACACCGATTGTCATGCATGTGTTTCACTCCAATGCAACGCTCTTGGATGCTCAGCGTGAGAGCTTTCGCATGCTTTCGCCTCCTTCCCATTTCGTGCGCAGTTGACTTTCTGCCAGCTGAACACCAGGGTGGCACCTTCAAGCAAGAGTTTGTGAGTGCAGACTCTACCTGCATCTACGAGGAAGAAGGCTGGCCTGGAGGATTACTTCCGAAGCCTCAAGACGTGGCAAGAAGTGCGGAAAAGAACACATATGAAGATCTTTCTTCATGACAGACTTTCTTGATCTTTCTTGTTCGCTTTCGGTGTCATGGAACCCGTATGGATTTTTCCATGGAACCCCTATGAAATCCACTGCAGGCCGCCTCCAAGGGCTGCCTGGGCGGCGGCCAGAGCTGCCAGAGGTGCACCGGGCATATCCAGCGGCGCGCTGCTGCGAAACCTGCGCGCGACTCCGAGCGACTCCGGAGGGGAACGAGCTGGCCAAGCTTTGCCAGAAAACGGCCAAGTGGCTTAATTGTGCTGTTGGAAAGTGACTAATTATAGTAATTATAAATTATAAGCGCATGATGTCAACTCTTCCCGTTTAACACGTTCTTCATCGTTCTTCCCTCTGCCTCTTGGTGCGTGCACAGTGCACCAAAATGCTGGCCATGATGAGCCTTGGACTTCCATCGACATGCCTCAACCCTTTTCAAAAACCCTTCAACTCTTAGCCTCCTCAGGAGCCAACACCGAGACACACGCCAGTAGGAAGAGGATGCAAATGGCAGCAGTGGTCCATTGACCAAACAAATTGATCGATCTCGTCGCGCTGATCACCTGCCGACCGGATCGGTGACCGGAGATCGCCGCCGGGGACCGGGACCGGATCGCGTGGGACCGGAGTCGCCTCTTGTGTGATGTTGTCTGGGAAACAAATGCCACTTTGGCAGTCAAAGGATAGTGGAGCAGGCAAGTCCTCAGCTAGGTCAGCTGGCGAAAGCAAGAGTGAAGCTGAAAGCCTCTAGCTAGAACTCATTTTCGCAGAATGGCTTTGTGTTCATGAAACAGGGACTGCTCCAACAATGGCTTATCTGCAAATGCTGTAATTACCACATTGATACTAAAAGGGCACCCAAGAATTGTGGTATCTGTCTGTGCATCTAGCGGAGCATCAGCAATGACATGCTGCGCACATGCCAGTGTGAGAAGTAGTTCTTTCATGCAATGTCCGTGATATTCCTTCTTCGTCCCTCCTATCTTCTTCGACCACCTAAGCACGCCACGTCCAGGATGGCAGTGCAAATGCTGGAGTCTAAACCGCCCTGCACCCAGCGCTGCGTTTCTTCGGGTCAGGTCTTTGTCAGCGTTTCTTCTCACCACGAAATCATCCCTTTCCGGTCATGGCACTGGAAATGGTGTCACCCAGTTGATCACTGCGTGCGGGCGCATGTCCATGATTGTCCGGTGTCTCCAGATTTGGAGCGATCGACCGTGGGCCTCGCAACCCAAGAAGACACCTTGTTTAATGCCATCGACAATCGTCCTACGCGCGACAACAAACCACTTCCAGAAGGACAACGAACACAATCTGTCCGACGTTCTCTTTCCAACATGTCCTGGTGATGGGCTGCAACCAGGTATCATCCGGGTAGGTACACCTCAACAAAAACAGGAACTTTAACTTGGCATCATTGAAGCTGAAAGTCAATGCGACTTGTTCACGTCAACGAGATGGTTCATGATGTTTCGGGTTTCGCTGCGGGTTAGAACTCTTAGACCTTTGCTCGCAGGTTTCACACCGAGCACATGGGCTTGGGATCTTCTTCTGCTTGCAAACCTCGGTCGTCCGGAGCGATTCTTTGTTCGTCGTCATGCCAGACCATTCTCAGTTATGCCATTGAAAGTCCCTTCAGATCTGTGAGAATCACACAAGAGTGAGCCAAATCAAGCTCATTTAAGCATCATCTAGATCCAAAGATATCCAATCTGAACCGACTTGTCCTGGTTCGATGGTTCAATCCAACTGCTAAGTCTTTTTCAGTGGGCTCCACACTCCGCTTTGCTCGCCAGTGAGGCCATCGATCTCATCATAGTTGGAAGCGCACTGTTGGCACGTGCACCTCGAGGTCAGGCCGACGTCCAGGAGAGTCCAACGTCTCCAGGGCGCCAAGGGGGGGTTGACAAGAGTCAGTAGCAAATACAGTAGACTAGTAACAAAGGGCATCGCTACTAGCAAGGACGCTACTAGGGGCGCGCTCCTGGCCCTACTACTAGGAACAAGGACGCTATCAACATTGATCCAAATTGGGCTACAAGGCAGTCCTGGGCCAGCTAGAATCTAGATAATCTAGTTGAGATTGTTCCACTGTTGTAGTCAACAGAGTTGTTATTTTTAAATGCAAATCGGCAGACGTTCGACTCATTATAGTCTGGGTCTCCCGCTGCATCAAGATAGGCTGACGATGGCTGCACATGGTGTTTATAATATCCTTGGAGATTGTTTCGGGTCAAGGACTGGGATAAGAATGAGAAACAGCTGCTTGAAAGGCTTCCGGCGCAACTGGTGGAGCCGAAATCACGGTGAAAAGGACAACCCCCCCAGGCCTAGTCTTGCCGATGCCGCCATGAGTCTAGTCTTGCTCGGCCCTCGGAGGGGAAGTATTGAGCAAAGAATTGAGGGCTGGCCCAACCATCTGGCCTGCGCGGCAAAGCGAAGCCTGTCTCTATGGAGAACTTCGTATTACGATCAGTGGCATGCGATGGACAGCAATTGAAGCGCTGGACCGTCGTGCTAGAAGAAAGGTAAGCAGTGTCTGTAAAGACAAATGCCCGTGCCTTTTCGGCAGTATTGGTTGGTTCACGTGGGTTTTCAGTCAGCACACATAAACAGCATGGATGCTTTACACAAAGGCTGCTTCCTTTTTGTCACATCACTCGGTTCAATTATATAGTTCAAATTGAAGTCCGTGTTTGCCAACCTCACGACCTCCTTCATTCGCTGAAAACCCCAAAACATCCCAAAACAACGACCGCACCGGGCCCAGGCTCCGACCAAAAAAGTTTGTAGGTCGGGGCTCGCTTCAACTCATCGGAGAACTTGCAGGAGATGCGCCTTTTCGTCCGATACGGCGAAGGATCCGCCGAAGACCGGTGAACACCCGGTGAACATGGCCTGTCGTTGTTGTCCAAAATCATCGACCTGCAAATGCACCGTCAAAGAAGCTTCTGCCACGGCAGTGCAAGATGGAGGTGGAGTTTTATGTGATATGTGATATGATGTCATACCAAAAGTGTTCAAAAGTCAGGACTTTTCAAGTCTTCACTTGGTGGAACAACACATCCCCGTTGTTTGGCGCCCACGGTGCCGAACACCCTCACTCACACGGTCTTTTTTTTCCGCGGAACATGATGGTCTACGGACGGAATGACTATCATCGGCCTGGAGCAATAGCTTCCTTGCCCACAAGAAGCGTCTTCGACCTCAGTAAGTTCACGGCGCGGTGCGCAGCGGATGCGACAAGTGAGTTCACGAAACGAAAGGGACAACGTCCCAGGCGACCGCACGCAGTGTGTGCACATGAAGCCACCTGTTCCATTGGTACATGGGCATTGCCTCAGTAGTCGGCGCACAGTGTGAGGTTGGAAAATGTCCATCTGCACATTCAATCAGATGTGCATGACACAACCACAATCTTCTGAATCGCTCTAGCATGGAAGCACAATGCAAACTCTGCAAGAAGACTCAATTGTGTTTGAGCATTGGTAAAGAACACTGCAGCGGAGAACAAACACCAACGTCGCAAAGGATGTCGTTTGGCCAGTGAGTGGGAGATCGAGCTCTATGAACAGTGTATGAAAGCCAAATGATGGTCACCTACGGGGCCATTTTCCACTTCCACTATACTATTTCAGGGAGAGTATATGAAAAAACGACAAACAGCACATATTGTGAGCGGCATTATTTTTCATACCAATCACATGAACCAATTCAATAGCTCACCTGTACTGACTCCTTTGGGGTATGCCGAGGGGATGAGATCCTGCTTCTCCGAGAACCGGCCACGAGGTAAAAGGTGATCTTGCTCTCTTGGGCGGACCACAAAAGGACCTCTGTTATAAGTTAGTTTCTTGGATCTCTTGGCTACATGACTGGCACTGCTCTTACTCATATGGGCCAACTTGCGCAAAGAAGCACATAGAAGTCAATATAGAACCTCTTGAGGTGGCGATAGATCATAAATATGGGCTCGTGAACTTTTCGGGGCCCCCTGGGAAGCAATTCATGTTCAATCATCTGATCCAAATGTATCAAGCCCTTCAACTATTCATCTGATCCAACTATATCATCTGATCCAACTAG
>CAXAMN010000392.1:299525-345515 GCA_963970005.1 Durusdinium trenchii
CCCCCTTGGAGGCTTAAGAGCTCTCAGCCCCCCCCCCCTCCCCCAGCTGAAGAAAGGAGTTGTTTATAAACAAAATGGTTGTTTATAAACATTGGTTTCTTCAGTATATTTGCTCGAACTAGTTTGTCAGCAACTGCTTCTTACCTCCAATCTTGTGCCATGGAAGCTGCCATGATGGAAGGTAACAACGCATATATGAAGTACATGCAAACACACAAGCACACAAAAGTTTCGGATGGCACAGTGTCCATTGATCAACTACCTCTGATCAAAGTGGAGCCCAAATCCAAAAAGTCCTTCAAGGAGTTCTTTCAGGTCATCCGCAATGTGTCTGATGTGGATGTGGCTGCTATTCGTTCAGTGATGAGTGAGGCATCACCAAAATATGCTCATCTACCTGCATCTGTCCGTCCACGTGATGCTCTTGGTGACTCTTGTGTACTTCAATTAGTTTTGGAAAAATCTGCTCATGCTTCCTGGACAGTCCTCAAGTTCTACCACTCTACGGTGTCAATTCCAATGGGCTTGGCCAAAACTCTTTGCAACAATAACGTCCTCACCATCGACTACAAGATTTGCTCTAATTCTGATGTCGTCAAGAAGGGCTTCATGAAGATGTTGAGCAAGATTCCAGGAGACCAGTGGCTAACACAAGAAGTAGTGGACAAGCCACAGATTCAACGGCATACTTCCAAGGATGGAGACAACAAGACTTGGAATCCAGACGAAGAAGAGCTTCGCTGTGGAATAGCCTACATCAATGAACATGCTCCTCTGGCCAACGCTCACAATGAGCAATATCTTTGGGTATTGCTGAACATTCGTGATGAGGCATCGCCGCTCTACGGTTGGCCATCTGCAGTAGTCCAGAAAGCATGCGCAAACCGGTCATCTGGCAACTGCCAGTCTGAACCGGAATGGTTCTTTCCTTTTCTGCTCTTTGACCTGAACCCCAAGTTTCTGAAATCTGTGGTGCCCCTGGTGCTTCCTTATCTTCCCAACTTTGGCTTGATGGTCCTTGGGCGAGCCGGCATTGGCAAAACTCCAACTGCACAAATTATGACCTTGGCAGTAGCTCGTCATCTTATTTCTGTTCGTGGTCTTTCTGGCATGGCTGGCTGGCGGCGATCAAAGCAAATTGACGGGTTTCGCGAGCGGCCGGGTGAGGTCAATGTGCCTGTCTTGCTGGATGACCCAAACCTCAGTGCTATCAACTTTGAAGACATCAAGTCTTTCTTAGACGTTGGTGAGACTTGCTTAGTAGATGCCCGCTACAAGCCTGCCAAATTTGTACGCAACCAATGCCGGGTGATCCTGAACAACGAATGGGATGAAACCAAAGAGCCAGATCTTTCTTTGGGTGATACCATCACCTGGGAGCAGTTCCAGGGCATGTTTGCTGTCGCCATCCAGTATGCCAAGCATCCTCACATGATGGCTATTTTGAAGCGTGCTGCTGTCATCATTGCTGGTCGCAGGGCGGTGTACTTGCGTTTGCCAAGCCAAAATGAGTCAGAGACTATTTACCGCTTCTCTGGTGATGGGATCACAGAGGATTGGCTCTGCGACAAAAACAAATCTTCGTATGGCTCTTACAAGCAGGGAGTGCATCAGAAGTATGCCAACTACGACAGTCAGCTGGACGAAGAGGCTGCCCTTGTTGCAAAGCTGTTGGCAACGCCAGAGGAAAAAGCATATATGGAAAGAGCTGAGAAGCATGACCAATGGAGAAGGGAAGCAGCTCCTGTTGAGCCAGAGGCTCCTGCATATCCTCGTCCTTCGCCAATTGCTTTGAAGGAAGAAATCATCTCACCAGCGACAAAGCGTGCACGAACAGCCTTTGGTGTCATTGACGTTGAAGGTGAAGAGAACAACAACATGGAGACCGATGCCATCGACATTGCCCCTGTGGCAGCGCCAGACCCTATGGGCGAAGAAGAAGAAGAAGATGTATTTGGATTCGGTGGTGGTTTTGAGGCTCCTGCTTAGTCTTGCCTATGTACAGAGAGAGGACGCGTTATGAAAAAGATTGAAAATTGTATTGCTTCCTGACAGCTTTGACTTGTGTTCATAGAGCGATGTGCACTTTCAGACACAGTTCATTTGATCCATGATTGTAAGCTGTGCTGCAGATGTCACTTACAATCAGATGTCACTTGCTTGTAAACTGTGTTCACAAGAATATCCTCCCTTGCCTGTCGTTCTTGCATTTTCATTCTTTGTATATCTCACGCGAAGTAGCATCTCGAGCACTGCCTTGGTAGTTGTCGTATCTGCGCAAAATGCTTTCCAGATCCGTTCGAAGGAGGCCTGCCCAACAAAGCTCTGCAGGTCTGTTTCGGCCGCTGACTCATGCAGAATACCGAAGTGAAGTTTGTGAAGGTTGGTTTGCGTCATCTCCAGCTTTGACTTTACATGCGCTGGGGCCTCCATTGTGCTCAGAGAATGAACTCACTGATTGTACTTCACTACGGGGCATTCTGATTGCTTTGTCTCTTGGGTTGATTCCTGATGTCAAGGTTTGCCCAAACAACAAGAAGCACGCGGTGAAGTTGGTGGAGGAATGGGAAGATGAAGAACTACGTTATAGATGGCGTTGCTGTCAACGAGGTCACAAATGCTTTCGTTCTTCCCTTTGTCCTGCAGGTCTTCTGTCCCAAGTGTCTTGCTCCATGTGGTTGCCTTTCTTGTACTTCTCCAACGCAATGCGGCTAAACTACAGGTGGAACAAAATTCAATCCGAGCTTCAGTCTATCTTTGGGAATAGCTTCTCTGACAAGACCATGCGCCGATGGCGGACGTTATACCAGTCCTCTTTGCAGAATTACCTCTTGCACCACAGCAGCATGATCATTGGCGCTACTCCTGGAGATGTTGTGGTCTTTGATGAGACAAACTTGGGCAGTCAACGGGGCATTTCGAAGTCATCATCATCTGGTCGTAGTTCAGAGAGAACAAAGGCCGTGACTTCGCAACGTGTGGCAAAGAGACTTCCAGCACAAACCGTTCACCGGCGTCCAGCTGCTCATTTGCGCCGGCCTGCTGCTGCGCCTGCGCGTCGGCCGGCTGCCGCCCCACTTCGCCGGCCTGCCGCAGTCATGAAATCTGTCTTCAACAAGAACAAGGTGGGCACAGAGAGGGACACCCGCTCCCAGGGCCGATGGCTCTTTGCAGCGGTTCTTGTTGGGAATAAGAAAACAAAATACACACATGAGAACGGAAAAAACGGTTTTCCTTTACCCTCTTGCCAAAGCCTGCTTTTGCTGCGGATCACAAATCGCGGGGCACTGCTTCTATGAAGATTGCTATCCAATCGTGCATTGCCAAGCAGGCGTTTCTCGTGCACGACGCTTGGAAAGCATCTACTGCTGCCATCAAAAGTCTTGGGCTGAAGGCGGCTCCGTCCATCAACCACTCGACTGGTTGGAGAGATGCCAATACTGGATTCCATTCGAACGATATTGAGTCCGAGTTTTCCCGTCTCAAGACCATGGTGAGAGAGCGCTATGGTAGGTTATGCTTCCAGTCCACAGCTTCAAATGAAGCAGAAGACGAAGTAGATGTAGGGGATCTGTACGAGTACACGTTCAGAGTCAACATTGGCAACTCATTTCAATCAATGCTGAATGCATTTGTTTTGTCATCACCTTAGCGTTCATCTGTGTACTCTGTCTGACCAACGGTATGGGTATAGATTGCAATGCAATCTGCTGCAGTAGCTTTACGCAAAAAATGTCATGTCTTTAGCGTCTGCATCTGCAAGGTATGTTCTTGTAGTGGTTTCTGTATGTGTTTGCTTGCATGATTACTTCAATGTCATTTGACAACAAGCATATAGCTTTTTGCAGGTGGTATCTGTATTTGATTACTCTTGTTTACTTTGGCAGTTTGCATGTTTATAAACACTGACTACTGTTTATAAACACACCACTTCTTCATTGATGAAGTTACCTTGATAGTGACTGGCTCCAGCTCAAGTCTGTATCAGTGTCATCATGGCGCCCAAGAAGGTGATGTTTGTGGCTATGGGTTCTGAAGTAGAACCTGGGCGGTTTTCGTTGGATCTGCAGACGGTGGACCCTGTCATCTACCGCCCAGACCCAACTACTGATGCTGAGCCGTCAGTGCCTGTGCCCAACGCACATGAACTCCACCAGGACATCGTCAGTGGCCGCAAAGCAGCGTGTGAGTCAAAACAACAACGAACACCGAGACAGATTCAAGCGCATATTCACTATGTCCAAAGAAGCTTGAATTTAGCTCCTGGCATTTCTGGCCAGTGGTCTCGTCAAGCGCAAGATGTTCTCGACACGTGGCTCTTGAAAGATTTGAAGGGCGTGCAGAAAAGGAATATGTTGGCATTGGAGGACAAACCACCTGCTGAAAGTTCCTGCTCAAAAGCCGTTGGCAACAATGTTGAGAGCTCAGAAGCCCTGGACTCACAGCCAAAGGATGAGGATGCCAACATCTTTGAGGACCATCACTCAGAAGCCCTGGACTCACAGCCAAATGATGACAATATGATGGACGAGGATTGCGTCAAGGAGACAACCCCCAAGGATGGCAAGGCCAAGGTCTCATCTTCATCTTCTTCGTCTTCTACCTCCTCTTCCTCGTCCTCTGACCGTACTAAGCGCCGCAAGGTAGAACTGCAGGCTGCATTGACACATCTGAAGAACTTACAAGAAGTGCACCACCTTGAAGACATGGGCGGTTGTCTGCAAATGATTAAATCCGCCATGCAGAATGTCAATGCAGCTTTGCGCTTGTAGATAGCATGAACCTCCTCTGGCATGAACCTGGGCGTATGGCGTATGAAAGATTTCATGCAGTCTATGTGCAATGTTTTTGTGGAAGTATATGCATATATATATATATGGGCGCGTTTCATGGTATTATATCTTAGTGGGCTGCTTTGAGGGGTGCTGGGTGGTGAGCAGCACTTTGGTGCCTTGTGCCCGACGTATTCACAGAAATTGAGCATGACTTAAAGCATGACTCATGACTGTGGTTCGGGTTTTTGCACAGCCCACCTTATGAGATGTGGGTGTTCTGAGTAACTGTAACACCTGCCCTAAGCAGGAGGCGAACCGAAGCTGTCTTCTCCAACCCATCTGAGAGCCACTGCACGTCTGGGCTTCCCCACTCACAGTCGCACTTGGCCCGGTCCGCAGCTGTGCCACCAGGTTCCAGGGGGCACCAATAAGCCCCAGGACCTTTGAAGAACACCAGCAAAAACCATGAAAAATCCATTGAGATGAGGTCAAAACTCAAAACCAAACACACCGAAACTGCAGGGAACCGTTTTTAGTTATGTTTAATCATTTGTTCAAAGGCAGCAACACGAACCGACCACACCCACAAATAAAAAAAGGTAGGTTGGGGTGACCTCCTGTCTTCATTTTTGGGGAGTCAACCACCAAGCAATATGACTTTCTTCGCTGCCACTGTCGCTGCCACTGTCGTCTCGTCTCTGAGAGCCCAACCAAGGTTACCTTGGTAACTGCATGTCTCCGTAGCACAGGATTGGGCCCCAGTTTCAGACCACCACCACTCCTTGGCACAATCATGGAATTCCAAATCGATCAAAAACATTGGAAGGCCAGATGCTGCTAGATGCGTAAATAGGCAACTCGTGTTAACCTGTGGTCAAACTAATTCCAACATTGCTTTGGAACTTTGCTACTCGTGGTCTTGTGACGTTGCAGTTGAGATTCTCTCCCAGTGGCTGCGTGGATTTCATGGCCTCGACCGAAAAGCAGCGTTGCTTCAAGGTAAACCACCAAAACCTTCTGAAACCTCAATACCTTCACCCAAAAATGAACATAATAGACTACTGGCTAGGTCAACCTACCAGGGTTCCGAGTTTTGACCCACAGCCCTTTTTGTAGTTCCCCTGACCTCAATACCTCCGACAGCTGCGACAGCTGCCCACAACCTCCAAACATCTCTAATTACCTGCTTGGCCCAATACATGCTGTTGCTGTTCTAGACTTTCAGCAAAGAAGGCACCTACTTGCAGTTTCTTGAGTAGTTTTCTAGGGTGCTATTTTCGCTTGGGAAAGAAAATGCATATTCTGCATCATGAGATGTGTCTGGGAGATGCATGGAAGTGACTAAAAACATGGAAAGACACATGGTTGTTGTAAATCAATTATGTCTGACTGTACTTCTCATCATCGTACCATTTGCATCACTAGGTAGACTAGGTCCATGAAAAGGAAACAAACGACTCCGTTCAGCAGTCTATGTCTTAATACATGTTTCATGATTGCATCATACGCATCAGTTGGTTGCAATTGTATAGTTTGTTATAGCAGCATATGCACGAACTGGTTGCAAGTGTGTAGTTTATTGTTTAAAAATGCCGGCAAATTAGTGTGGGCGCTAAATTTAAAAAGACGATTATATATAGACTCTTCTTGGTGTTTATTCATCCACTGCATTCGGCGTTCTTCTCTAAGTCTTGTCTCGATCATGCACACTGTATAGTTTATTGCGCATAATCGCTTTATTCTTCGGCCAACTTGCACCCCCTGAGCAATGTGCAACTTCAAGGGGATCCAAAAATATATCCAACATTATCCAACAGTGCTTGCAAGTTGCAAGTAAGATGTGGCTAAGCAAGTTGTAAAAGTGTCCAAAACTAGAGTGATTATACATGTGTGATTATAGATACTTGTGTCATTTATGTTCATCCACTTCATGTTGTACATAATAACTCTATTTTTCGACCCCCTTGACAATGTACAATTTCAAGGGAGTCAAAAAGTAGATCCAACAATGCTTGCAAGTTGCAAGCAAAACACAACTAAACAATTTGCAAGGAAATCCAAAAATACTGTGATTAGAGACTTCTTTTACCTTCTCTCTGACAGCCACTTGGTGCAGGCAATTGTTGTCGCGAAGTGACCCGAACATCCTCGCTGAACAAGTCTCCCCAATGCTAACCTGGTGCGTATCAACTCCTTCAACTCGCAAAGAGGTAGGCTATTGAGCTGCTTGGAAAAAATACCTGAGAAGGGAGGGGGCAAAAGCTAGCCCCTGTAGGGATTGAGAAATGTTTCGGTTATGTAGGCACGGGACAAGAGAAGGCAGTGATATGCAATGTTTCACATTGACGGTGAATATGATAGAGCCAATTTATACACGGGCTCTCACGCAGGGAGGGATCGCACATCGAAGCAAAAGTAGATATATGCTTCTAGGCTGGAACACAGGGAGTGGCTGCGGCAAGCCACATCAAGCTTGCAAGCTATGCTGGACCTTGCTTAGGACTGATGAAGCGTGGCTAGCGTGGCCAAAGACGGTGCATTCGGTCTTCAGTCTCCTCTCCTCACACACCTGGTCAGCTCACCTCAGTAGACAATTTACTGTAATCACCTCTTCAAAACCCTTGGATGCTAGTGATGCCTACTCTGCACCATTTGCATCACTCGCATCAAAACACTCAAAACATGCATGTTCACTACTTTTTGGACCGCCCACCAAGCTGTGGGTGGGTTCACACTACCCAGGTTGTCCATCGCTGCAACCACCTCCACCCCACACCCTATTACTTACTCACTTCGTTCGCCCATCGAGGACTCAGCCAAGCCTATCGGCTGACTCCCGTAACATAATGCTATTTAATTAGATCGAAGATGTTCATTGAAAAGTAGAATTTCCAGTCTGCAGCATGAAATTTGCTTTCCCAGTCTGCAAGGTGCAAGGCTTTCCCAGTCTTGTGCTCTCCGGTTCTCCAAGGGTCACGCCACTTGTGACGGGCCGCACAGAACCAGTAATCGCATCACCCTCAGTCTCCCAACGCTCAATTTCAAAGTATCCCAACAATCATTTAATGAAAGACCAAACAAGATTCGAAATGACCCCAACATGACTGACTTAGTGTCTTCGTCCAAAGCGTTGCTAAGATCTCAACGCCACAGCTTCCATCCTGACCAAAACCAAAGAGACCGCCGAAAAAGCTATCGCACAAATCCCACGAGCTGTGGCTTCCATCCCGCCTCGCTCCGGCGAACGGACGGGTCGGAGAACAGCGGGTCAGAGCTGTTCAAAAAAATCTCCGCGACATCAGTGACATCGAACGTCGCCGCAAACCTGCCAAGTTCGGCGACGGCGTGCAAAGCCCACACTGCACCCTGACCCCGAGCATCTCCGCCATGAGCGAAGCCACTGTAGAGCTAGCGACCATGTGTGTGATACCAGAGTCAATTATTGCACCAACCATGGCAGTACTTCCACCTGCATATGCATACTGCATACTCACAAGTGTCAGCTAAATTCATACCCATTTGTAGCCGAAACTTGTGGCTTTCCAGGACTCAGAGTGCATAGTAGATGTGGCACCCCCGGCAACTTCCGTTGCATGCACATCTAAGCTCTAAAAGGCGCGTGATGAACAATGACAAGTGCATCCCATCAATCTTTGTAATTAAACCTCCAAGATTGGGCGAGCGTTGCCAAAGGTTGGCCAGACCTTCAGGAATTTTGAGCTCTGAGAATCCTTACCTTGCCGGACAAAGTGAACAAAGCAATGCTGGTTGGCCGGCCGGACTTGCAATTAACATTGTCGGCATGTACATTTGCCAGGGCAGGAAGAATGATTGCTGGCTTAAAAATGTCCTTCATCCCATGTTGTCATGAGCTCTTGCTGGCATCATGCCTTTTGCTTGGTCTGCACTTGAGTTCTTGATTGCATGATGTCACTTCTTTAATATTCACTCAGGTTGGACTTGGTGGTAGCTGCCCTTGTCTTGGCAGCACTTACAGCACAATTCTCCAAACCTTTCCACAATCGAAAATCCTTCCTCCCAGAGTCCGAACTTGTTCAGACAGTTTTCACGAACATGCTGATCACTGATAACTCTAAAACAAACAATCTTAGCCAAAGCTCCCAAGCATTTCACAGTCTTCAGTTCCTTCCTGCCAGGGCTTAAGAACTAGAAAGGAATAGATTGAGCGGCAAATGCAAGAATTAGAAGATGACAAGCTCATACCCCGTCAAAGGCTTGGGGCTCTAGCTTCCTTGCCACAATCCTTTTGCACAAGGTGATCATTGTCCTGCTAGTTGCCTGAAGGATAAGTCCTGTAGCCTTTGTGGCATGTCATATGTGCAATTTGCAACACTTCTAGGTTTTGTAGGTACTTCCAACTTTTTGATTATACTTACCTCCCTATCATTAAAATATGTTTAAAGACCAAACGAATGAACGCAATAGAGAAGATGCAGTGAAAGCTGCAATGTCAACTGCCAAAACCCAAGCAATTTCAGATTTAGCACGACTACCCAGGAATTTCACTAAATCAAATCCAACCGGCAAAACCGGCTGTCAAAATGTGGGTGGTTTTCGAACAAAGTATTAGTTCAATTCTGTGCTCAGCAAACTCCTGACAACGAGTGACCAGGTTGACTGGTTGACTCGAGTTTGTAAATCTGAGGCTTGCCTGGTCTGAGCAAGCAACAGCAGCACTACAAGCCCAAAACCTGCAGAATCTTGGAGAAAACGGTTCAAAAACACTGAACATGCAAACACGCAAAGACTTCAAGAGCGCATCATTTCGGCGCCCTGAAAGGATTGATGCCTTTAATCGATACAAATTACTGACAGCTGCTGATGCCCACAAACACTGTCTCTTGAATAGGAGTATTCTGAGCTCCAAACAATTCTGACCCATCACTGCTACGTCCGCCAGGTTGAATTCCCAAGCGGGTACACTTGAGCCAAAGCCAAAGCCAGTCGAAAGGCAAATGAGAATGCAAAATTGAGGAAAACACTAAAGGTGTTAATTAGATAGGTCAGTGTCACTGGGTTGGGGCATCTCTCAACTGTCTTATGCTTGCACTCATGCTGCCCACGCTTTCCTGGTTCACGGAGCATTCAGTTCTCCAGCAAGTCTTTCTTGAGCATGCTACAGGCTCAGATTGAAACTTCACTCCGAGCCCACCCACTTCGATCCGAGCCAAACTGTCTTGACATGTCAGAAATGTCTTGTCTGCTGATCGGCAATGATAATGATGTCCGACCTTGGCAATAAAAAAGGGGTCGATGCCAAATACCATAAAACCAACTGGTGGTTCACTTGGGGGAGTATCCTCTATTATATAGTCAACCAACCAATAAACACCAATAGTCAAAGGCCATCTATGCTTATTGGAGACCTTCTATATCTTCTATGCCGCTGTGCTGCAGTGGCGGCAGCCGCGGCCGAAATCTGCATGTGTTGCGAGGGCCGTGCTGCCAAAATCTCATCAGGTTTCTGCTCCTCATGTGGTGTGACAGTAAACGAAGGGTGTGGATACCTCTCTATATATATATATATATGAGAGGATATATTTTGTATGACGTTCAATGACCATGCAGGACTCTAAACTATCTCTGCTTGTCAGTTGTTGGGATTCAACTCTGCGGCAACGTGCCTTCAGCAGAAAAAAAAGAAGAAGAATCTGATTAAAGAAAGGTCATGCGTCCATGCCACGCCGGTCCTGACCTCGTCGGGAGTCCGGCGGGGCGGTGATGACCCGCTCCGAGCGCGAAGCTTTCGCGCGTCGGAATGTGTTGGGCAGAGAAGGTCCGGTAGCTAAATCCACCAATGGTAGTTCAAGCAAGGCAAAGGCTCTCCATGCACAATCGATATGGCCTCAGAAATAGAGAGAAGGCGGCGACACAAAACACTTGACTTAGACGCGATGTTGCAATCAATCTTAACCAGAAAAGACCTTCATTCACATTCATTCTCCTTGCTTCCTTCAGTTCGCCTCCAGAGAAGTGCGACTGAGAAGCTGAGTGAAGAATGCTCTCGGCTTTCGGCAACGCAACAAAGACCTGTTTTACTCAGAGTAAGCCATCTCTCATTCACTGAACATCAACAAAGATAGAGCAGTCAAGAACTGTAAAACCAAGCCAGCAGGACATCATCACTATGATTGTAGGCATCTGCATCGCTCATGTCGCCGATGTTCGACAAGCGTGCCTTGTTCATTTCGCCGGGGGCATCAGAACATGAAGTGTGACAAGAAGTGGACGTCAGTCATTATGTGTAAAATTATCCGATGGACTTCGTCAGTCATGAGTCATCAGTTCATATATGTAAACATCAACAACTCGATGGCCGCTGGACTTAGTCGCTGGCTTCTTTCAAACTCCCTTTCACGTCGTGTGGCCGAGTGCACAGGTGGTGGATGCCTGCCTCACAGGTGGTTGGGTTCCCTTTTTTCCCGTTCAGAACCATCGAACCAGCTGAACTCAGAACTGTTTTCCATCGTCTCAGTGGTGTGTGTCGGTCTCAGTGGCCCACCAAACGAGCTAATCCTCCAAAGATTTGGGAGTAGTCGTTGTTCCAGAGATCAGAACCTTGGAGCCATGAGCGCGAGACGAAACCGACTGGAGCCGCGAGGACCATAGTTGTTTATTGGAAGAACTAAGATCCTTACACTGCAGCCAGACCGGAGAACTTTGGCTCCTGTCGGCTCTCTGAAGCAAGTGAATGGGTGATGTTGGACATTTCAGAGGGCTGATAGAAGACTTCCTATGTCCAATGGCCTCAGAGAATTGACCCGTGGCTTCGAGCATGTTCTTCTACAACCCTCACCAAAGTCAAATGGTGGTACAGACTGGAGGTGGTTTAGAATGGTTTAGCTGATCTAACCCCACCATTTAGTATCAATGAAACCCAGTGGTTTTGGGGGTCCATGTGGACCGAATCACAGGGGAGTAAGTAGGCCACACCGGCCACACCTCAACTCCACGACAGCGCCACCACGTCGTAGTGCCCATAGCCATGCAAGGCCAGCCCCATGCACGGCCAAAAGGATATCCTAAGCGACAACTGCATGGAAGACACCGAATTCACATGAGAAATGAGAAACTTCTTGGATAGGTTGCATGTACGGCAAATGTCTGGGCCCTAGCAAGCCCAAGGTCATGTGCTTGGAATTGCGACGTGTGCCCAGCAGTTTCGAGAATCTCAAATGAAATCAACGTGTCTTGTCCACGTCCCGCTCCACAGAGACTCTAGTTCATGCCAGGCGTCCGCATCAACGAATTGGCGAAATTGCTCCACCCAGGGCGTTCCATGTGAGAGACCCTCTACTTCCTTGATCTGAAGTTTGAAGTTCCTGCTGACAAAGTCCATGACCTGGCTTGGGGTTAGTGGTTTGGAGTGTCGCCCTTACGCATCAAAAGAAAAGCGTTTGCAATATGCCGGAGTGCCTCATCATAGTTTTGAATTCGGCGGCCATCTTGCTGTGGTCTTTGAAGCACTGCTAGTGTCAGACCTGGCACTTTTGAGAGTACAACGGACAAGTTACATAAAACGACACAAGTTACCAGCATTTCCTCCGGCCTGCAGCGGATGGCTGCGATGTTTGCCGGTTAAAACCTGGAGTTCCTTGAACCCATTGTTTCACTTGATCAAGCTTCGCACAGGTCAATTGAGGCGTTTGCAAAAAGGAGCGAAGCGAAGGGAGTCCAAGGATGACTCGTCCGTAGCTGCATCCATAGTACTTGGCCAAGGGCCTTGCCGGACGTTCGGAAATCCACTTGAGAAGATCTGCATGAAGCCCCAGAAGGTTTTTGGAATCCACTCTCCAGTGCATCATCGCCTCTTCCGTCTTGAAGGGAAAGTCGTGTTGCAAAATAGACCAAATGGAGGGCTCTGTGTGCCCTCGAAAGTTCCAATCAAGCTTTCTCCCCTCTGCGGTTGAGATCGCCCAGTCAGTTTCCGCATGTGGAAACACAAGTGCCACATCAGTGTCTCTTTCTTGGAGTTGAAGGAAGATCTTGGAATACCAAATCACTGGGATCCACCAATGCAAATGGTGCCATGGGTTCGCTTCCCACGACATGGTGATCGGTATCACTAGGAGAACCGGCGCCGTCGCTTCCGCTTCACAGCCGGAATCCGAATTCGTGGAATCCGCTTGGAGTTCCTCCACGGGTCGCGGCAAATGATTCAAGTATAACCAAAAGCGGCCAAATTCCGTACAAAGCGGACCGTGCCTCGTCTGATTGTGGGAGGGTGACAGGAGCTGGACCAAGTGCAAGGTATGTGGTCCGCATTGCGAATACCAAGCTGATCCAGTGCCGGGTGAACTCAATCTTTGCCCAAACAAAGAAGACCTACGGGCCCAGGCAATCCGCTTTTGCAGCCGCGCGCCAAAGATCACTCGATTTTGCTGCCCTGCATTCTGCAACAGAAGCCATACAAGTCTGGCATAGTGCAGAGCTGCATCTCGCACGCTGAATTCCCATGTTCGGATGTCGAGACAATCTTGTGCAAAGGTGGCGAGCTGAAAAATGCCCTCATGCAGCAACAGAACTTTTGTGAGATCTTGCTCAAGGATGCAGCCATGAAGCAAACTAAGGAGCGTTGACAGATCACCGGGGATACATTGTGAAAAGAATGCAGTTCTGACGATGGACCCCGCTTCCAAGTCCATATCAGTATGTAGCCGGCAGTTTTGCAGGCTCAATGCTTGATGTTCTATGGAACTGCTGTTCAAGAAGACCTGTGGAAAATGTGCTCGTCCCACTCCCGCCTGCAGTAGCTGAGCGCCCGTTCTGGAAAAGAACTCGCCGGCTTCGACACATCGGCAGAAATCCCGTGCACCCCAAGCGGCAAAGTAAATTCGGGTAAAACCCGACCATAAGAGGTCTTCTCGTCTCAGAATGGCTTGCACAAATCGTGGAGTTCTCAGAAATCGATGAAGGACATGCAAGCACAAAAAGTACCTCAAAGCGACCTGGAAAGCTGTCCGCATGAAAGGCAATTCACCCAAAATGGTGTGGTTCTCAACGAATTTTAGCTCTAGCAGAGCTTGCTTCAAGAACTCGTGCACGAAAAAGGCTGCAGCCACATGAGACTTGTGAGAGTGAACTGATCTCAAGCGCGCCAAAAATGGGACTTGTGGATCATCTGGTGGCAGCAACTGATAAATCATTTCGTGAATGTGTCGGCTCACCGGGTCTCCACAGCACCTCTCCATGTCCTCAACGCTGCTGAAGCATGCTTCCTTGCGAGCGAGGTCATAGCAGCAAAGCGCACGACTTCGGCGAAAGCTCCAACAGTCCGACGGGTCCGCGAACGTGGCAGGTGAGAAGGCCAGCAATGGCCAAGCTCGAAGGAACTGTACGAACATGGCTGGAAGGCGGACATGTCCGGAATCCGGTCGAAGAAGCCACGAAAAAGCTCTGGAATCCGATAAAAATCGAAGATAGCTTATGTTCTCGTAAAATCGTGTAAACAACCTATTGGAACATGCAGTTAAATCGTGCAGCAACCTTTCTCGTAAAATCGTAAATCGTGCTCTACTATTGCTGTCCGAAAATTGAGTCTGAAATCCACCGGAAACCAACGAAACACGAGACTGTAGAGGGCTTGGTCATGTCGAGGGCCAAAAATGCATGTCTCGTGGGTCTTTTGAGAGCTATATACCTGTTCCTCACCGGATTGAACGAGGCCAAAGTTGAGGAAAGCTGGCGATGGTAGTGAGTGCCGGACAACACGTCTTCAACATGGAACTCTTTCGACAGGGGCGGCCCGACTGCTTCACAGGGTCACCAGAACTTCGTCAACAGGGATGATGAAATAGACCAGTGAAGTAAAAAAACAACAGGTCATCCTTCGGTCATGCACTGGTCATGCGGGAACATACATGAAATCAATCTGGTGGTGCAGTCTTGGGATTCTCTAACATATATCCGCTTCCATGTCATCTCGTTATATTTTGGTAGAATCTTGTGGAGAAACGTTGCTGTTGCTGACACTGAAGAGTCATTAAGATATTCTTGGCAGCAAACCCATGGTTGCATTGACTTCAAGTCTAAGTGCATTGAGGTGAATGAGATCATAACTTGCGTGAATCTACTTCTTGTCCAGCTTGCGTGTAGGGGATCTTGGAGTTCCTGTTAAGGACCAACAGAAAGGCGCGTCCTATCCACAGAGTTGGACGTTTGTGTGGTGCTACGCCACGGACCATCTCGCCACCATCTCGCACCTCGACAAGGTGTCCACAGCTCGAGATACGATTTTGGACCCTAAACAGCCAAAAGTAAGAAAAGTGTCCGAGGACTCAGAGATTGCGGTATTAAAACAGGGAAAAAAAAAACATAAACATGATGTGTGCGCTCTGGATTTTGTTTGCTGCAGGTCACAGGTCACTGCAAATCCCTGAAAACCCTTTTAGGGTTGGGAAAATTACAGCATCTTTTCAAAACATTGATGAAGAGGATCAACATGGGTCAACATCACTTTGGAGGACCTTTACTGTCATTTGGACAGTCAACGTGGGCGCGTTTGCTGTTGACATGGATGCCGACTCTTTTGAAGTGAGTGCATCAGCATCTCTTGAAGCTCGCAACACCTTCTTTTTCAATCTCTCTTTCGACCTAGGAAGAGCTTCGGGAGAGATTCCACACCACTACTTAGAATTGCAGCACTTGAAGTGCAAGTGTGGTTGAAAACAAAAAAAAGAAAAGAGAGACAAAGAAGGCACGAACCCTGCGGAACGAACGAGGGAAACAGTACGTCTGTTGTCTGGTCCATCAAACACTGGGCGGAACTTGAGATGCTGACTGCAAGACTGATGGCTGTTCGCCTCGGTGCAGCGAACGAAGAATGGTCTCTGATCATCGAACAGACCAGTCTTCACTAGTCTTCACAGGCAGAAGACTAGAACATCTGAGAAGAAAACAGGGAGGCCACAGAGCAACTGCTGCGGGACCTGACCACATTTGTCTGTGGGTCACCCAGATCACTGCGCATCCGCCCCGCTTCACGTCTCCCCATCGCTTTCACCCCCCAAATTTGAAGCAATGGCCTCCAACCTAATAGCGATACTTTCACCCCCTAGTAGCGTCCGATCGCAGGCCAGGAGCCCCTAGTAGGTAGCGTCCTAGCGTCCGATCGCTCCGAATTCGTAGCGATGCCAGGAGCTCCGTTCGTAGCTTCATGTTCCGAAAAAAATGCCCTCTCAGCACTGAGGACGTGAGATCGTCACGTCTCGTCCACCGACGACCTCGTGGACTCGGCGGGACTTCGTTCACTGCGTCGTGACGTCCGGCTGGACCTCACCTCGGTGAAGGGCGAGGTAAAAAAAACGGAGAAGTAACCAGGCGTCACGAGCGTTACCAAATTGACCCGTTTTCTGTGGCCTTTGAATTCCTTTCATCCATGTTCATCCCAAATTCCTGATGGTTCTTTGTCCATGCTTTTCTGTGAGAATGCAAAAAAAAAGCCTTCGGGACAAGCATGCTTGGCCGAGCTGCTGGAGCTGCTGGAGTATTGCAAGTGCTGGGAACCTGCAGGGACGCCACAGTACGACTCAATGGAATGCAATGGGTTTGTATTTCAATAGGGAGACCCTCTGGCCCAATGGGGTTTACTCTATGTTTGCTCTTCCTAAGGAGGCCAAAACACCCTATCCTAAAACACTCACATGCTGGGTAGTTCGAGGCGGCTGGCGCCAACAGTGACACCGTTGGCCTTCTCATTTTCAAGCAGCACCTGCAACGCCACTGCTTGTGCAAATCTGTTCAGCGTCCATGGCATCACACCATTGGGCATTCTATGGTAACTATTGAAATTGGCCACCCACTCGACTCTCCGAAAAATATGTGCAAGAAACAAACGTTGTTGGTTGCATCATCAAGATTCTGAACGCTGTTGGATGGAACTTGGAACTATAAATCAGAATCTTTGGTGGAAAAAGAACAGGAACAGTACAGGAACTAACTCTGAAATGCAGCGTACGTATAATATCGTGTAATGCTTCAGAAGAACAAGTGTCCGCCCAAGCCCACGCCTGTCTCCCTGCATATCTAAATCTCTCCCACGACCTCGTAGATTCAGCGGGCGACTACTTTGAGGTCTGTTGGAACTTTCAGTGAGCAACAAAGCATCCACACAGGGAAAGCAAAGAGGCCACAATAATGCTTGCTTGTGACAGATCACCCAAACATAAGCTTCGGCTTCGTCCAAGTGGCTTGTGGCCAGCAATTTCGGGGATGACCACCGCGCGGTGGACGCTAATGGCTGGAACCTGGGAGAAACACCGTGGGACCTCCCCTGCCATGCGCGGCACAGCGAACCGGACCACCGGCGCGTCGCGAAGCGGTGGCCTTGTCGTTGTTGTAGGGGTCGAACAGGCCCTCGTCGCCTTCCTTCGGCACTGCATCTGGCACGGGGCGGCCAACTTCGTCATGGTTTCTGCCACATCTCTTTATCTTGGCCAAGGTGCTGGAACCAAAGCGACCAAGCCAATAAGACCTGGAACATGCTCGGAACGGGTCTGTGCTCTCCCCGAATTTGTCGAACGGCCACTTTGATTCCAAAGATTCACAACACCAACCTGCCAACACCCGGCATCCAGGCAGACAAATTGCTATCTTATGCTATCTTCAAGTGCCTTCAAGTGGCTCCTTGACATCCAGATATTTGGATGCAAGGCTTGATGATGCTAGCTTCCAGTGGGAGTGACCATGCAATGGCAACTTCCATTCGTTAGCAGCTTTGAATGCATGGCTGCACAGTCCGGAAGATGGACACCCACATGTTTGGGTCTACAAATTGTGCTTCTCTGTTTCCAGGCCTTTCTGAGGCAATTTCTATGCGTTCCAAACAAATGTATCGAATAATGGAAAGATAACTATCTGTTCCTATCGGTCCCAGAAGCCACGTTTGACACCCAGATACCTGTGGGAAAGTTTTGCACTTTGACACAAAACTGGTTGTTAGGACGCCTAAGCCACTAATCAGAACCCTTGGAGTTGTGGGTTCCGCCGCAGGTTCGGAGGCAGCCACACACAACCAGGCAACCAAGCAACCAAGCAGGCTCGCTATGGCAGGCTGGCCATGGCAGGCTGGCTGGCAAGCACAAGTGAGGTGGGAGAACAGAGAGCAGGGAAAACCACAGGGCAAAAGGGAGGGGAGAGCAGAAGAAAACAAGAAAGGACACGACCGGACAAAGAGAACGGGAAAGGGTAGAAAGGAAAACTGATCACTGGCCTCCAACATTTTCGGGGCTGCTGCTCACGAGCTTTGGCGTGTTGGTGTTCTTCTAGGGAGCGTGGGGGAACCGGGCCACGGCACAAGCCAACCAATAGAGGAGCGAAGACACACAGAACCAAGATAACCAAGCAAGGACTGAAAAAGAAAAAGTTGAATCATGATTGCAGGACATAGCTGAAAGAACCTCAATTCAACTAAAAAGAGCCTCAGTAGCAACGCTACAGCCGGATCTTCAGCAACGCCTAAGCAAAAAGCCCTTCAAGACAGTTTCACCATCCAACGAAAAGCTTGAGATAGTTTCATTGAAACACCTTCAACGATCCAAAAACACTGCAAAAACACTTGGTATGTCCGGCCTTCTGCACCTGTTCTCACGGAGAATCATATCCTTGCAAGCTGAGACACACGGTCATCCTTGCAACCAAACATGCACCGCCCATCGCCCATCGCCCCGATTCGGCCTGCCATGCCATGTTGGCCTTGACCTTGCACCACCCCGCGGCCACTGGTGAATCGCAGGAAGAAACATCATCCAGTACGCTGTGCTCGTCTGGACTCGTCTCTGTCAGTGATTTCTCAAACACTGATGGAAAAAAACGGCTGAAACCGCTATGAGTGTCGCAGTCTAACTACTGAACGAATATGCTGGGCACCAAGCTGTCATGGCGTTCACTTCGGCCACTGTTACGCGATGCTGCGCGTTCAACGGAAGGGTGTACGAGCGGTAAGAACCCAAGGAGTCCAGCGTCTGTTCGGCTGGAAGACTTAAAGTTAAACATGCCAGTTGATAGCGCTCTTTTTTTGTTGTACCCTCATGCTTCCTTGCAAAGCTCTGTCAAACTTGTCGGCATTGAAGCCAAGCTAAAATTGCTAACCAGCACAAGACATTCCTCACAAAATGCAATAGGAAAAGGCTTTCACACCACTTACGAGTACCACCGCTGCCACCACCACCACCCATCGCCCAGAAGAGAGTTCGCAGCTTCTTTCCCCTTCGGCGTCTTGCGTCCAAGACTGGCCAGCACCGAAGAGACAGCTCCGTCATTTCACCAGAACTGCTATGGCTAGGTTTTGCCCGCCAACATCGTTAACCAGCGGATGAAGATCCTCCGCCTTAGATCACCTCAGTCACGGAAGTCACAGACCAACCACATCAAGACCAAAAAGGCTGCTTACGCACAGCGCGTCAACTTGGGGTTTGACTTCCAATAGCTGTCGAGCTCCTTTCATTTTGGCACCTTGCACCTTAGTCCAGCATAAAACCAATGGATTCGTTCGTGCGTACCATCCGGGTTTTTGTTTGATTGAATCAGCCATTAGAATTCGTAGAAACGAGACGAACTCAACAATCCGGCCTCCGCATCTTGTGCGGATCTCTCAATTTGGCTTTTCTTCCCCCTGTGACATTGCTTAAGTCAGTGATGGAATGTGTCGTACAGAACTTGAACACTTCGCCTCAGAGCTGCCAGAATTGGCTCTTTGATTGGGTCACCTGGGCAGTAAGTAAGGGTCCCCGCACAAAACGGGTGCGCACCTCAAAATGCTTCATGGCTCAGAGATGGACGCTTTAACATGGCTAGGAGAAGAAAAGCACATCTGCTTGTAGCGGCCACAACCATCTGCGGCCTCAAACGAAGGAACTGGTGTAGAAGAGACAAACATGGGCCCTGAGTGTTTGACTTTAGGCACTTTTCCCAGAGTGGTTGTGCTAACTTTGGTCCCTGAGGCAAGCTTTCGAATCAGGACATCTTTGAAGAACTTACTTGGTCGGCACAAGTAATATCTGCTCTATATCCAAGCCTTCTCAGGCTCCAGTTTCAGCAGAATTAGCATGGTCGTGGTGACTGTGCCACTGTTTAGAAGGCCAAGGTTTTCTTTGGTGGCCTGGACCCGACGCCATGTCAATGACAGTCAAGTGCACAAAGGACTAAACGGGGGGGGTCCTGCCTCAGCTTCGGCTGCCGCCACAATAGCCAGTATGAGCTCTTGATCCCAATCACTTGCCAGGAATGCAGCCAGCAGGTCCTGGCACCGTTTGCGGCCCACACAAACCAATGGACGAACAGGAAATTGGAAAATGACCAAACTGGTGTTCCACTTGGAGAAACATCTCAAACTGCTTGAAAAGGGTCACCCCCCCCCCCCCCACCGTCGCTTAGTCACGGTAGTCTGTGGGCCGGATTTTCTGGCGGCCGAACGGCCGTCCTTCGCACTGTTGTCTCCAGCTGCTTCCAAAGGCTTCTGTAGAAACACAGCGCGAATGGATGGCCTGAAGTTCTGCCGCAAAACCTACTTGAGCTGTGTCAAAAACCACTGGTGGCGGTGGGGTTCATCATCTAAATTCCTTTCTTGAGGGTATTTGACACTGCTCACTGTTTTCGAACTCAAGAAAGAATCAGTGGCTCACTTCAGCATCCGCACGAGCTCTTGTCGTCTGGCCTCCGGCTCCTTAGGGCGACCACGGGAGGACCGTTGGCCGATGGACACCGAGGAGCAAGACTTTGAGCGAGCTCGGCGAGGGCAAGGAGGCACACTTCTGCCTCGGGGGGGGGGCGGCGTCCGCAAGGAGTTGCGGCCTCTTCAGGCCCGGAAGGTGGTGGGACAACTTGACGTGCACAGTGCGGAAGGTTGGACGTCTTGTGTCTTTCAACGAACGCCCGTCTTCGGGTGCCGGGCTCATAGGGCGAAAAGAGGTGCGGATCACCAGGTCTCAGATCGACGCAGGACGTGCCAGGGATAGACCACAAACTGAAGATGAGCACGTATCGGTATCGACTCAAATGGACTCGCTGTGCTGCGGTGGCACTTATTATCCAGGTGTCCTTGTTGTCCTGTCCAGGCTTCCCCACTGGAAGATCCATGCAAGAACCTGATCTGTCTTCTCAAACAAAAAAAAATATCATGAAATATCTAGCACGTTTGCTGCATATGGAGAAATTTGGCTGATATGCTTCCAATCGCCTTGTGACCGTATTTGTCAAAGCATAGATCCTCCATGTCCTGTGAAGACAGAGTGCACAAATTCTTGAAATTCTGGACCAGAGCAGTCTCCAGCGGCGTCCTGCACCCATTCAGCGACCATGCTCTTGGAAAGCATGACCGTGTCATCCACGGTCGTTGCAAGCCGAATCATGACCTCAAGAAGTACCCACATCATCCCACATCAATCTCCCTCTTCGACGATTCAGCAAGCCGAACACGCGTGAGTCCGGAGTCGATTTCTGAACTACTCCCGTCCGCGGTGGACGGCTCTACCTATATAATGCCGGTACCAAAGACCCCCCATTTGCACGCCACTTCCAGTCTAGAGGCCACATAGTCCACGGCGTTCTTGGCCAGCGCGGCGAATTTCCCCTTCAGGTCTCTGCACAAGGCCTTGGAAAAGCCGCACCGGCTGGCGCGGCGTCGCTGGTCGCCGGTAGCCTTGCCTTGCCTAGCTGCCTAGCCTGGCTGCCTTTGCCTTTGCCTCCTCAGGTCGTGCTTTGATGCGCTTTGTATGTTCCGGGCCTTCCGCTGCTTGGCATTGGCAATTCCCAAAAGTCTCAGCAACGCCTCGCTGTGCGCCAAGCATAGCACGTGGTGCTGAGCCAAGGTTGGCGAACATGAATTGTCGAGTCTACACTATCAAGATAGGTAGATAGACTAGGGAGGAATGACCATGGAGTACATCCTGGAAATGGAAGGTGGCCCAAGACTCGAGTATAGACGATTCAAAGGTGTTGTGCAGTGGTGCCTCAGCTCCAGCTTTCGATGAGAGGAGATACGCCGCACCATCCTGACATGCTAAAGTGTCTTTGCGCTTGGTGACCAACGGATTTGTTGGTCGGAAGATAATGCAAACTTAACATGGTTTCGCTGCTCACTGTATCACCAGTTCTTGCACAGCGGCAACAGCCACAATTTGCTGAGATCTGCACCATACATTGCTCTGCAAGCTGGGTGAGTTGTGAGTCTGTAGCGACTTCGCAGAAAGCCTGGATTCATCACTCGCAGAATTTTCACCCCCATTTTCTCTTTGACCGTAAATGCAACAAATTCTCCTGAAGCAGCAAGTGCACGATATCTAGCCCCAAGAGCTCCTCTCGTCCACCGGCGACTCACCACGACTCATCACATCTCCACGCGAGCCGCCGGTCCTTCTCAATGGCCTTTTCAACGGCTTCTTGCAAATGCTGCGCAATGGCCGTTCTTTGTTGTTCTGTCAAGTCCTGACAGGAAACATGAAAAACACGTTCCTGTATCTTGCAGCATTGCACTTTGGTGTGAACAGATTCTCCTAAAATCTAGGACCCTGCAACCCTGCTGTCATAAAGGGTGGGTCCAGGTGGTAAGTTTGTTCTTTGACGTGGCCCTACTAGGGTGTGCACGAGGTACAAGAAGAACCTTGTACATGGAGTTGGCAACATCACTGGCATGACTGGTAGAGCGCAATGGCCACGATCGGAAGGGGAAGTGAATCCAATGGCCACGACAAGCAAAGTGCAAACCCCAAATCGCTCCAATTTGCTCTCGAAGTGCCAATTTAGCTTCGAACATGCACAAATTCTAGAGTTGTGTGATCTTGTGTGTCTGCTTCGCATTGTGTGGGCTACATGACACAGCCTCTGCTTGTAGCACTTCTCGCAGGGTCTTGCTGCTTGGTAGCTCTGGTCGGCGTAAGGCGACTGCCTATGACCAGGTGCCAAAGTGTAGTAGAGAGACAGGGAGAGAGATGGAGACAAGCAGCGGCAAACAGAGAGAGAGAGAGAAAGAAAAAGCAAGTCGTTGAAAGAAAGAAAGCAAAGAAAGAAAAACATATAGAAATACACCGGCATAGGCCCCAGATAGCGGGTGTATAGGTTCGTCACCCCTGGGCATGACATGATGTCATCCCTGGGCATGACGTGATGTCGTCCGTGGCATGACATGATGTCATCCCTTGCATGGCAAGATGCCATCCCTGGCATGACATGATGTCCTGCACCAGCATCAGCATGGCAGCAGCACCCGCAAAACCAAAAGGCCGATCGAGAGTCTCAGAGCCAGCACCTGCACATGCACCAGCATCAGTACGGCAGCAGCAACTGCGAAACCAAAACGCGGATTCAGAGCCAGCACCTGCACCAGCATCAGTATGGCAGCAGCACCCGCAAAACCAAAACGCCGATCCAGAGCGACACCATTGAGAAGTTAGAACCCCTATAGCCTGCAGCTATCTGGGGAAAAAGAAAGAGAGAGAGAGAGAGAAGGGCGCGAGGGAGCAAGGGAGGGAAGAGAATTAGTTTTTAACATGTTTTAACCTCGGAAAAGGTTGGCCTTGACAACAGCAATCTACGAGCCTGAGGTATGGCAACGCTATGCAACAGGCGCCGCTTGTCGCTTGCTTTCACCTCGATGTCTCATTTCGGCAGTATCAAGGCAACAATCCGGTAGTTCAGTCTTGCGTTGGGGCCCAAGGTCGAAACAGTAGTGGAGTAGTATAGACCTGAGGAGCGGAGTATTACAGGTCATCTGCTTCAGCGACACTTCACCTCTGAGACATTAGCCATTGATCACGCGACAGCCATATCTGTGGAAGAAGGTTGCGTGAAGATTCTTTCCTGCGGGTGAAAGAGATGCGCACGTGAGCCTATCTGTACCACTCTTATTCTCTCTTCAACTCTTGCTGACACCACCAAGCATCCTGAAAACTTGTCCAGAATCTCTCGCAAGTTCTTTGACTGGGCCTCCACGGGTTCTCAATCCGAGTCTAACTCAGCCTTTTGAATTTAGGCAGATTACTGCAAACCTACACAATTATTGAACTCACGCCGGCAGAGATTGCACAGAAAGAAAACGCGAATCGGTAAAAGCCCATCGTTTTAAGGCAAAGGTGGAGAGATAGAAGAACACACAAAGGAAGAGAAAATGGTGAGCAAGGGAGTGAGAAAATTCCGTCGGGGCACCTTCTTCTCCTCGTCGGTTGGTTTTCTTTGTGCAGACGTTTTTGAAGAGTACAGCAACAGTTTGAGCACCACCTCAGGCAAAAATCAAAGCTCCTTGCAGTCCTAGCTCCTTTTCACGTGACTTATCTTAGCTCTCTGCCTGGTGCCCATATCTGTCTTGAGCCATCTTTATCAGATCGCTCGAGCACCGGGAAAGCAAGTCTTGCCTCCGCTAAGGCTAAATGGACAAACAGGATTTGCGTAAACAGGAAAAAAGCCAACTTGACTTGCACATCAGGATCATGCATTCCTCACTAGGTGCTTGTCTCTCGTGCCTTTGATTTCGAGTGCCCCATTTTAGACACGCCTTGCAGAGTCAATTGTTTTGCCGCAGTCTCACATCATGACCAATCAACATTGCATTACTCTGGATGCAGTGCCTCTCTTGCTGCTTGGAACTATTCGTAGACTATGTAATTAGATAGTAACAACAAACAACCGTTGCTAATCAATTTAAAAAGCCAACAAAAGCAACAACTTCTGCCGTCCCATTCCTAGTCCTACTCTCCTACTCCTCCTCCTCCTCCTCCTCCTGCTGCTGCGACTGCTTGCGGCTGCTGCACCCCCACAACTATTCCTACTCCTATGACACTGCTACCACTCCCACCAATAGTGAGTGCTGCTGCTGCTGTGGCTCCTGCTGACACCAAAGACACGACACTGACAAGCACGACTGCAAGTACAACTGACTCCACCAACCATCACCACGACCACAATAACTTGTCAAATAACGGAACGACCCGATGACGAACCCCCTCGTCATCGCGAGCAGAACGGCCCAACACACGACGATGACGATGCCTCAATGACGTGAGCCCCAAGGTTGGTGGAGCAGTACTCAGCTAGTGTAGAAGAGCCTTCAGTTCGTGAAAACGAAAGGCTTTACACGACATCAAGGCACGACATGACACACAACGCGGGGTGAGAGGCACTCACCTCGGTTCTGTGGAGCAGACGCTTGCTAAGAGCCTCCAGAATATCCTTGACAAGGACATCTGCTTTGAGAGTCCTTCCAGGATTGATCAGTTCGCCTTAGTGAACATGCTGGGCCAAGCCTAGTTCTGCCAGACTGTGATCAACACCAAGCAGCCGTATAGCTTAGTGATTTCTTTCTTCCTTTGTTGCTTTCCAGAAAGGCTCTTGCCCTGGACCAATCTGCCAAGTCGAGTCCGAGTCAGCTCATCGGAAAGCCCATCCGCCTTCTTCGTGGTTTGCTCTTCCAGCTCTGCCTTTCGCTTTTCTCCCACTCTTCCCTCTTCCTTTCCAGAGCCGACAGGCCATCGGTGTATCGGATCAAGGGGGAGAGCTACAGAGAGCTACAGGAACCCCCTGGAACCCTGCCTTCTTGATCTTGCCAGATCCTTTGCCTGATCCCTTGCTGGGTCTTTTCTCCTTGCCTTTCACAGTCGACCGCCCTGTACCCTTGCCAGCTGCTTTCCCGCCTTTGGCAGTCCTGGATCCACCACACGTGTTCAAGGAAAAAACACATGCCTCCAGGTTTCGGAACTCACTCAGTTCGCTCTGAAAGCTGCCAGGTGACTTCTTTCGACTTTGTTGCTTCGCTTTGCTGGATTTGCCTGCGACATCGGGTGTCGAACCAGCTTTGTCGAACGAGGCTTGGGCCCGACGATCCCGGTCCATCCGACTCAGCAACTGGACGGCCTTTGGCAGCTCCACCCTTTGCCTTTGGCGAAGCAAAGTTGAAAGATGCAAAACATCGATGTGCTGTAGAATAGGGATATAGACCCTAGGGACACCCCGTGGCCCTTTGGCCTTCTAGCCTTTCGGGGGTCTCCACATGTTACAAGTGAGACCTAGAGACCCGCAATTTTGATCGACGCCACAAGCTCCGCCTGCTTTGTTCCGCGTCTTGCCTTTTTGCTTCCACTGGCTTTGGCTTTCTTTGGCTTTTTGGCCATGATCCCAACCGCATGTAAGTGGCTCAAAACATGAAGGATAGGTCAAGGCGCTCAAGGGCTACTTTGTTTACTCTTTAGAACTACGAATGCTTCAAACTTCAAACACTATGTTTTAATGTTGTCTGCACTCTGTCAACTGCTCAGCTCGCTGGCTGTTCTTCGTCTGTCAAAGCTGCGGAAAACGATGGAAAAAGTGCAAGGACTCAAAGGCCAAAAATGTCAATGTGTTGCATGCCTACAACGCAATTTTGGCTCACCTCACGGTTTTACATCCAGTCGGCAATCCGGTGCTTGAAAGGTCATGGAACTTGCACTTTGCCGCATTTTGCGCGGACAAGGAGTTGGCCAGAGAGTTGGAGTTTCAAATCTGTGAAAACCCCAGAACAAATGTGATGCAGATTTGGGTACCCTGTCTACTAGTTTGACACAAAAGCACAGGACCTCTCAGGATGCAAATCTGCACGAAAATTCCGGAAATTGCCTACAGCGGCCTTTTGGGTGGCCTGGCAGTGGCCCTGTTTCACAAGCCGCTGTCTTGGAAACATGACACATTACATTGCACCAGTGTTTGCTTGATGGTCTGTCGCAAGATGTTGCAAGTAAATCGAAGATAATCTGCATGACTCATCTATGTATCGGACTTGTCCATGGTCTTGCGTGCTGTTGGAAGAGACGGTTGAAATACGGGCAAATGCCACCGACATGTTGACTCAGTAGACCTTCAGACCCTGAGCCGCCATCTCCTCGTGTTTTGCGTACGACAAGATGGCAAACCTTTCGTCGAACTCTGGCATCTGATCATCTGCTATCTGCTACGCTGGTTGCTTGAAGCAAACTTAGCCTTGGGAGAGTCTGTCAGAGAGTCGAAAAAACAAAAACACACACATGTTTTGCTATCCTTTGCCTTTACAGGTGTCACCTAGCCAAGGCAACGCCAAACGGCAATGCACGGCGCATCAGCGTATATAGACAAAATGATGTCATTATTATCTCTAGGACCACACTGGACTTTGCTTTTTTTCAGCAGAAGCAGAATAGGGCTGTTGGAACTTGAGCAAGAAAACATGTAGAACTCGCTTAGCTTCCCGAATGTCTTTCGCTTAGCCTGTGCCACGAACCCCCAGTTCTAGAGGATTTGAGGCAACAATTAATACAGGTGCGTGAAAACAACACAGTGCGCGTCAAAGCAAAAGGTCGGCACATGTCACGAACCTCAACCTGTTCAACCAGGATGTTGCTTCCCAATGGTCAACGGTGTTGTGGGCATGTGGCATGTCTCGCAAACATACTATTATCTGGACTGGCAAAGTGCGGCCAGCTAGGTGTCGCGCAACACTCATGTATACAGCAACGGGAAAGTCCTCTGCTTTCTTCTTTCGTGCCCGATTCATCTGAGGAGCATGGTGAGTCAGAATCTGTAGAAAAGTGAAGGCACTTTCGGTTGAGCCCATGTGCGAGTGGAGCGAAAAGCAAGCCACAGCTGCCGCGCCTTCACTTGCTCCATGCCTTGCTCCCCGTAGACATCAGAAGCCATGCCATATTTCTCTTGAAACCTCACAACGCCATGTGGAATCTGCGCCACCATTTGCGCACATATATGCAACGTTTCAGTGACGCAGTGAATTACGGCCCAGCTCTCACTTGCTCCGGTCTTCCTTTCATGAGACTGTTCATTCAAATGCGGTATGTTGAGAGGCATAAGTGCCACGCTTCGTCAAGGCTGAGTTGTCAAGGAGGACCTGACGGGAGTGTCGAGAGGGTCGGGTCCCAAATGAGAATCATGTCGTATTTGAGAATCATGTCGTGGGATGCTTCTTCTGTGGGATACACCTTGCCCTTCTTTCCTTGCCACGCAGGATGCACTCCGTTCCAAATGTCGACCTTCCAAATCTCAAAGTGAAGAAAAAATGAGCGACACACATACTTCATCACATTTCGCGTGTGTCCTCCGAGTCATCACATGGATTTATCAAACCTTGTACTCCTGCATGGTGCCGTTCACCGAGGCCACCTGTTTTCTCAGCTTGGATGCTCAGAACACAACTGCAAAAGTTCCGTTCTCCGCCTGGTCTCCGTTGTAGTAAACGGGACCTGAGCGTTAAAAAAATGCCCGGCGCCCTCTCCTTCGTTTGAAGCAACTGGTCTGTGATGTCTGCATATTTCTGCAACAAGATGCCTTTCCACAGTTCCACCTGTTTTGAATCGTTCGTTCCAGCAATCTCTGGGACTTCTTCTCATGCTAAGCACATGACTAGCTTTGTGAATCGTAGGGAGTTCACGTCTTTTCTCCTCCTGGCCTACTGCAAAAGAGCATGCTCTCGATTCCAAAGACGTGTCGCATAGACAGGACCTTCGTCTCGTGCGAGCTCGCGCGGAAGTGTCGCGCGACCAAGCCTTTGTTTGCCTTCTTCTTCGCAGCGCGCTCTTTCGCTTGAGCGGCTGCAGCCCTCAGTCCGAAAGGTCTTGTGCAGCGTCACACTTGAGCAATCTCTCTGCGGTCCAACTGAAGGCCCAGACTGGAAGTCAATCTTCTTCAGCACATTGCCAGCATTCCAATCACGGCCTGGGCCAGGTCATTCCACAAAACAATGTGTGCCTTACACGGCAAAAATGTTTTGTTGATTCAAACTGTTCCTGCTGCTTCACCACCGGTGTCTGAAAACACCATTGCGCTGTGTTCTGTCTCGCACCCGACTCCGGCGATGCGCGGCGCGCCGGAGACGGCGCGCCGTTCGCGGAGCTGCGCGGAAGCGCCTGAATAGCAAGTGACCAGGCTCTGGCGTTGCGAAAGTCTGAGTCCCGCAAAGGCAAAGGCCAAAGCACCTGCCATCACCCCAGGGGTGGATACACTGGCGAATACACACCTACCAATTATATTACATATATATACATATACACAGAGGTTTCAAGGGACGTGAAGGGAGAGTTGATCACTTGCCAAGAGAATCTCTCGAATCTGTGTGCGACAGCTTCATGGGCGACAGCTTCGCAGGTCACCTGCGACTGTATTGCTAGCTGTCCAAAGGGCTGCCACCAGCAGAGCAGCCAGCAGGCCCTGGTGAAAAAGTTCTACAATACAGTCTTCTTCATCACTGAAATGTCTCAAAGAAGAATGTCCTTGGCCAGTGAGCTATGCTCTCGTCGAGCCATGGCCTTTGCAGTCTCAAGGGTTCTGATGGTTTCAAGATGTTTCAATAGCCTGAGGCATCTCACATCGTTTCTTCAATCCTAGGCTTCCGTTTGGATGGTATAGAAGCGCCTTGTGGCAGTGCAGAGGGACTCGACTGCCACTGAACCAAAGCAGCTGTCACAAGGCCAAGGACCTTCAAAACGTTATTACCTTTGTTACCTTGGCAAGAACAAGAGTCTGAATAAGTATGAATAAGTGCTCCAAAGAAACTGCAGTATTGTCTCAAGGGGATCTTTTTCATGCTGCAAGCTTTGCGCAGGGAACCACTTGATCTGCAAGAGATCTGCAAAATTTCGCAGAGTTCGCATGATTCGCGTGTGGAGCGATTGCGGAAAATGCAGCCTCTTGGACTGTCTTATTTGGGACTTTTAAGTGACATCCAGATAGCTACGCCAGCTACGCGGACAGCAAGAGCTGTCAGCTCAACCAGTAAGGCCAAGAAGATTCTTGAAAACTGCCTCGAGTTGGCGAAACTGGCACTTAATCGCAAGTAGGTTGGAGGCCATCGCTACGAACGTAACAAGAAGCTGCTAGTTACTAGTTACTAGTAACAATGAAATACCATATCCGATTCCTTTCGATTCGCCGGAGAGGGAAAACACTGAGAACCCAGGCGGTGCCAATCTCGACTCCCAGCTTTGCCTTGATATTGGCCTTCGGTTCTTCCCACCTGGGACGGAGCAGGTATCGCTGGCGATCAAACAGAAAAAATCAATGGTTGGCTGCCGGCTGCTGGGTTTCTGCAGCAGTTCATGGCACAACATCTTTCTCTTAAAAAGAAATCTAAATCAATCAAAGCGAAATTGTCATCCATGATCTTCCATGGAGTCTCAATTCAACGCCGAAGCAAAGCCACCAGCCGCCCTTCTGCATCTGCTCACAGGCTGCTAGCAAGCGTTCAAGCAATCTGGCAAACTCCGAGGTGGCAAGTGCCCAATAATGTGCCAACTCATCCAAGTGCTTTGCAAGAATTGCCATGCGTGCCTATCATAGTCTTCCTTCTTCCATTCAAGGGAGAAAAGAAGTCTGCCAGTGCCTAGAATTTGACGACCCATCAGATCCAAGATTCAAAACGTCAGGGAAACATGGGGAAAGTGCCGCTTCTGGTCTCTTGCCACAGAATTACTGAGGAGCTGGCCAACCCAACTAAGGCTGACACCGGCATCCTGGACAGCCCAGAACATCTTTGGGTCTATTGAACTTGCCGATCATCCGCCTTCAAAAAGTACTGGAAAAGCCAGTGATATCGGCCTAGGCAACGAGGGACCATTATGGACCGAACTCTTTCTATATTCCCTATTTCCAGCATCCCGGTTTGGCCTGCTTCCTCGCATCTGCCCTAAAAACTGCTAACACCCGGTGCGGCGACGCAAACACCCGGTGGTGTCGCTCACTCCGATGAGCGGTGGCATCTTCTGGGACTCCCGGCCGGGCTTGGTGTACAAAATCGACCACACTGAAAACCTGTTAGCGTCACGTCCCGTCGATGTTCCGTCGAACGGATGACGGCCGACCGAATGGTCGGCTTTGGTGGAAGAGCTCTATCTTGAGCCACTGGCCAATTTGTCAACTGAATCGGAAAACCTCTCTCCTGCCACAGGAATTCTCATGTCTGAACTAGGCATTTGCGGAGTGACGTGGACACTCTCCTGGAATTTCGCGTTTGCTGTCTTTATGAAGCTGTCGATGTTGCCGTGCCTCAGAAGCTGTACCACCGAAACCCACCATGGTGTGTTCTTGGCTTCGAATGGGTCTCCAGCATGACATCGTAGGACTTCGTGGTTTCAGGTGTCTCCAACCTGGGCATGGCGGGCCCGCATCTGCGTGAAGGAACAGTGGCAGGGATCTGTGGAATCTGCGTGAAGGAGCATGAAGGCACTCGTTTTGTTCCTTTTTCAATTGACACTTGGCAGTCCATCGAGATCAAGTAGCCACTTCAAGAAGGCATTCATGCTGGCCATGACGAAGGGATGACCGGCAAAGGTGCCAATGACCTCCGGCATCAGCAAACAGCTGGCAATACAAAACATCTGCAACATCGTCCTAAAACCGATCTTTCGGATGAAATACGGTCATTCACTATGGTCACATCGGCAGAGCTCAGCTTCGCGCGTAGTTGACCCGGGCAGCCTTTCGGGCATCGCCTCGAGCCATCAAATCCGTTGGCCCACAGACCACACCTGCGGAGCGGAGGGAGCGGCATACTTGGGGAGGCGTCTCCTGTTTCGGAGGGTTCGGAAGAGGGAGCGTGAGGGAAAAATGGGGAGCTCCAGGCTCCAGGTATTGGTTTATCTTTATCTCTCTATATAAATGTACAGTATATATTTGTGTTTTAATATTTATTATATATATTTAATGCATATATTTTTATGGTAGGTAGGCTTCTTCAGTGTGAGTTGAGCCTGCACAATCCATTTCAATGATTTATGACGTGCTCATTCTGGTCAAGAATCGGCAGCCAATCAACTGCGGCCCTTGCCGATCGGTAGGCCGCCACCCAGCGTCTTGCCGTAGCAAACAATGTCAGCCTGAAGCAAACGCCGCATAGCTCTTGGCTCTTTTCACGTGTCATTGAGAAGTGACCACGTCAGCACCTTCACGTCATAAGCACCTTGAGCTCCTCTTGGATGCAACCGGAATCCTGTGTAAACCTCGGCGTTGAGAGATCAGTTTACTCCCATAAAACATTCAAAAACCCTTGAAACCGCTGAAAGAGCAAATTCCACATTGTAGCCTTACTGTGCAGCGCACCTCATCGAAGATCAGGGGAATTCCTCCTTGCTTGCAGGTGTCTCGCCTCAGGTCAAGAGCGAGGCATAGCGAGGTGAGTGTTGCATGGATATGATTGGAGATCTGCATATCGGTTTTAAGCTTCGCAAGACACACATATCGATGTCCACTCTTCAGCCAGTCGTGAGAGTTCCTTCAACTCACCAAGTCTCCAACAGTCGATGCAACCATTCCTTGTAGCCTGGGCTTGGGCCCACCTCACATCACATCACATCAATCTCCACCTGAAACGAGTTCTTTCAGGTCCCCAAAAAGAGACCTTCTGCGCCTTGCGGTTGTTGGAGGAGAGCACCGGATCACTTGGTGGTGACCTGAAAAAGCGATCTGTGAACGGGGCGTCGGGTGAGCTCCGGTGAGCTCCGGCGAAAGCTTCGCGTCAGAAGAGGCTCCAACTGGTTGAGGTGAAAGCACTGCAACGGATTGACCAGCACAGCCGCAATTTCGCTGCTTCTAGCCTGGGGTGAGAAACTTTCAACCTGAAATCTTAGGTTGGATCAACCTGCCTCAATGACTTTCAGAGAGAGATTGCTCATGTCCTCTGCAGAAGTGGTCACCCCACTTCAAATAATCCAATTTAAATACCACGCAATATCTTTCTTCAATTATATACCTCAACAGGACCAGGTCCTTCAAGCAAAGCACATCGCTTGGCAAGCGCTCGTTGCCTGCCACCGGCTGCATGCCATCCCACCAACCTGGCGCACAGAAAGCACCAAGACATGGCTCCATGCAGGCCATCAAACCAGGAGGCTCCACCGTGGTACCTCGTCCGTCCCCAACTTTCCGTCGCAGCGAAAAAATACACGGTGATCACATGTGATAACTGTGTGTTCCACACAACAAAAGATCCCAGAAAGCCAGTCTCGTGCAGCTGGGTGGATGCGTTTCAATTGCAGCAGGGTCACGCGCCGCCGAAGGTCACCACTAAAGGCCTCCGCGTGTTGAAGCGCGCCACCCGCACCGCCTCGGGCCCCGGCCGACCGGGGTCTTCCGACCGTGCCCGGAGACAGATCCCTCCCGACCGAGGGCCGGGCGCACATCACGGCCTCGGTGCCTGACATGTGGAAGGACACCTGGGAATCGCTCCAGAGCTGCTTGGCGTCCAGCGAGTTGCTTCATGAACACTCCATGACTGGCTGTTCTTCAGCTCCAGAACTGCTCCAAAAATGCGTTTTCGGCATGAAGCAAACAGTCTGTATAGATTCAGTATAGATGTTCTTATTTTGCCTACACCGACATAAACCATTCGGTTCATCTTCAAGATTGGGCCGCCTCAGGCTGGCCGGAGATCTTTCGCAGACGGGCAATGTTGTCCAAGACCTCAAAAGGCAAAATCGTGGTTTTCTCCACCTGAGAGGCTTCAGCTGCACCAAGAGCTCAACTGTCTTGTCCAAGGAACCCAAGAATAGCCTCACAGTGGGATGTGCATCGGGATCATGCAGATCAATAAAGTAAAGACGCGTGTTTTTAGTAATGAAGACAACAAGTCAGCAAATCTTACGCAATCATAGCTTCCAATGTAACTGACAGGTTCACCTTGCTTTTTGCACGTACACTTGTCTGATATCATCTCCTTGCTGGTGACTAGGTGTGGCAGGGACATGCCCATCAAGACTTCGAGCTGGGGTGTCCAACCCCTGTTTCTTGGCGGTCTTCCAACCTTCTTCAATGAACTCTTTGTACCTCGAGTGAAGTTGCTGTGAAGCTTCTAATCGTGTAAGGCTCTCCACTAGACCATGTTAAGAAACGCCAGGACTGACATTGGCACTTCTCATAGCCACAGACGTTGACACCATACGAGCCGGAGATGTCCTGCGACGTACACAGTTGTCGACCGCATGCCTTTCAAGCTCCCCGAAAGGTCCCAGATTACCAGGGTCCATGGCACTGTTCTCATCGATATCCACCACGTCGACACCTTCTGTGCCTTGGCGCAGTTACGAAGTCGTTGCATGAATTGTGAGGTCCGGCCTGGTTGGCAACACATAAACACATGAACTCTGATCCCTTCAGACTCTGGACTCGCTCGCATCCTTTTTGGGCTCGCTTGGGAGGCTCGACCGCTGGCTCGTCGAGCACAATCCAGCTCTCTAAATTTCGGAGCTGTGGGTCATGCGGCTGAGCCGCTGGCTCGTTGGCCTGACAGCCTCGTGTCTCATCCCTTGGGGAAGTGGAACTCTCAGAGCTGACAGCCTCGCCTGCACAAACGTAACAAATGTCGTTGAAACTGACAGGACTCATTTGGGCTACAATCCATATAGGGAATTTAGGCTACCTGGCACGTCCGACGGCTGTTTAAAGTGCCCAAGAAACATAGTAAATCTTCCCATTCAACTTCAACTTGCTCTCTTTCTCTCTTTTTCTCTCTCTCTCTCTCTCTCTCTCTTTCTCTCTTTCTCTCTCTGGCTTTTTCGATCCCTGTCTCTCTGTCTGCGAAGGGTTGCTCGGTGGCCTCCACCTCTTCCTGGCTGTGCAGAGCGTCTCCGCTCGGCTCTTCGAGCTTCCAGCAACTCGTCCTTTTCTGCGAGAGAAAGTGGAAGACAAAGCCCAAAAATGTGTCTCTTGGTCAACATCAACATCATAAACAACAAAAACTATGATGTGTGTATAATGTACTATATATATATATTATAGAATTATATATATATTTGTATATATAGATATATATATATATAGATGTTTACAAAAGTCTGGCTAAGTTGATTGGAGATATCTGCGTATGTCTACTTATATACTTACTAGCTTTCTGCTGAGTGCTTTTGTTCATGCTGTGTGCATCTTTATGCGCCATTTCCGTTCACTTTCGGACACATGCGGGACTCCACTCAGGGAGTGCGTGATGAGTGCTTGATGGGTGAACCTGAAAAACAGTTCCTAGAGTCCTAGAGTGCATGACCTACCTAACATTGAACCTGACAGAACCTTGAGCATGACCTTCGCAAACATGGTGGTCAGTGGTAGTCTATCCTCTCCGATCAAAAGCTCAAAAGCACCATAGGCTAAGCATGTGAGCGCCACCATGAGGGAGGTCAAGCATGTTCCAAACGATTGACTCCGGTCGGAGAATCTTTCATTGGACTAAAGCTATGATCCTGGCTTGAATGGATTTCGACAAGGCTTTCCCTAGCCCCCAGCCCTCTACCATGATCAGCGGGTTTTCAGCCCTTTGACCAAAAGGCCCTCACCAAAGCACCTGGTCCAAAGGGCCCCACTCAAACCAAGCTATAGCTTTGTCATGCTTAACCGCTCTCTCTTTGTGGCTGAAATACCACCGACATCACCCCTTTGACAACCATGCCTGCACAGTGATGGCTGCCAAATGCTGGGCTCTCAACTGAATGAGGATGTCTAAAGAGAAGCCCTGAAGCCAGGAGCCATAGACGAAGTCGGACATGAAATCGCATCCCTTCTCTGCACTCCTCTCCCATTGGGCCATTCGAGCTGTGAACTCTTCCGGGGGCGATCGAAGCATGTCATAGATCTCCACCAGGCTTTGCGCGCCCAAAAGGGAGGACTCCATACAGCGCAGCAACCCCAAAGCACAGCGGAACAGCACCTCAGTCAGAGCGTGAGTGGAGTGGGGCTCCAAGCTGCCGGAAACAGACTAGTGGCCGGCTGAGTGACTGTATATATGCCATGCAAAGTAGTAGTGGGTGGATTCCCGAAAAAGGACTTCCCATCACAATTCGTGAACCCTTCACTTCTTACTTCTAATTAATCAAGCGAGGTCCCGCTCCTTTGGTTTTGAGGCCCAAAACAAAAACCACGTCCTTCAAGAACCTCCGCGAAAAAGCACGCGAACCCCGACCTCGCCATTAACGAATCCAAACGCTCCGGTCCAAAAAAACGAAGAACGAGACGAACAAGACGAACGAGACGAACGAGACGAACCGGTACCTCGTGCCGGCCGATACGAGGTCCGTGCGAAGGATTGAGCCGAGATGGCGCCTTGGAGCCTTCATGGAGAATGCAGTCGAGGATTCGGTCGCGGAGCCGGTCCGGCAAGGTGTTGATGTAGAGGCAGAGGAACCAATTCATGGAGACTGGAGACAGATCAACATCGTACTCAGCAAAGTGATTGTGAAGATGTGGCAAATACTTCATCACCAAGGAATTCAAAACGAGCATATCGACACGGATCCCAATCATGCTTCTGGTGTAGTAGCCATCAGGCAGTATGTCCTCAATCAAACTGCAAAGGATCCAGAAAGCGCTTTCCTCGTCACAGTAGCGCAGCAAAGCGGCTGCTATGAAGTTCATTGACTGGCAATATCCCAGTATTGGATTTTTGGCCGCAAAAGCCAACAGCACATGTCTCAATGGTTCCAACAAGGCCTCAGGACAGCCTGTTCGTGGAACATCCACTTCGATCACTGCAGATGCCTCGTTCTTCAGCTTCAAGCCCTCGCTTACAAAGAGGGGATACAAGGTCTCCAGGGCCTCCACGGCCTCCGGCGACCCTGATTCGCGCGTCGCAGCCTTCAACGCTGCCTCTTTCTGCTTCGTCGTGGCACCGGTGCACACCGTCCAGACCAGGCAGCGGAACTGCTCCGGAACCCCTGAACGCACCGCTTGGCTGATCCGGTCCCAGTCGCGCCGGGGGGAGTCGGTGTGGATGGCCAGCTTCGACCAAAAGGTGTTCCGTTCCCCTGCCAAGGAGCGCTTCCATCGCTCCCACGCCACCGACAGGTGTTCGTCGCCGATGTGGCTGGCGACGCTCTCCCAGAGGTCCTGCCTTTTGGCCTCCGCGTCAGGCTCGCGAGGTGTCAGTTCCACAAAGGCTGGACTTGGATCCCTTGCTGACAGAGTTCTGGACCTTCGAATCTCGAGAGTCTCAGTGACCCTTGACCATGTAGCTGACAGATTGGACAAGCCAGAGGACACCCTTTGGCGCAAGCGATCCCTTTTGCGAGATCTTCGAACCGGCGGATCGACACCGTCATGAGGTTCATCCGTCATGGGTGAATGCAGCTTGATGTACATGTACTGCCGTGGTTCTGCAGTGCAAAAAACATGGCGGAAAAGGAACACATCGGTGCTGTGGCTATGATCAGATTTGGTGCTCACATGCAGATCTGGTGGGTAATTGAAGGTTTTGGAAAAAAAGAAAGCACACTCTGAGTGGTGCAAGTACACAATTCCATGTTGTTCAGTAAATGTGTGCATTGATTGCTGGCAACACCCTGAGCCAATTTTGGGCTGAGAGCCCCTTCGGAGGAAGCCTTTGCAAGGTGGGAAACCACATGAAATCCAAAGACACCAAAGGTGACCAACGCTTAGCTTGTGGCGATCAAGCGCCATGGATGGATCCAAGTATTTCTGCACCACCCCGTTGAAGGCTGGAAAACAGCGCCTGACGAGTGCACAACTTTGCAGAGTCTTAGCACATCCATGTCGTTTGCACTTCAGGGATGGATGTGCCAAGGTCTTCAAAAAGAAAAGACAAGAAAGAAAACAAACAAGACGAGGCACGCGGAAGTGAAGCGCAAGTCTGAGATCATCTTCTTCAGCTCCTGCACAAAAAGAACAAGAAGATCAAGGAACGTGACAACATCGGCTACTGTTTGTTTGAGTGAGTAAGTGACGTGTCTAAGCAACCGTTCATTCACACATCCCAACGTTGCTGAGCTACAGTAGACGATGCACTGGTGCTGAGCTACGTATTCATGCAGAACCCAGCTCCAGCGAGAACTCTTGGCCTTGGTAATGACACGGTCGAGACGATGGATGGGAATCAAGCTGAAGGTGCAAGTGTTCGTTGTTTTCCCATACAGTTGAATGGTGAAGTAAATGTTTTCGTTGTCCTTTTCGTTCAAATCTGTATCTTTTCTGTGTCTTTTCTTTCACAATGCTTCGGAATGTCGACTGATGACTGATGAAGTTCATGTCAAGACTCACTTCGGATACTTCTTCTTCCATTTCTCGCTGAGCTCTTGAAGTGAAGCCTTGCAGCCCAGGCATCAAAAAGCATCTTCAGTCTTCAGTGATTACTTCACTGTGACTCAAAGAATCGGGCATATGGTACCATCCCAAACCCCCGATTTTTCGGGCGGCAACTGTCGAGCCAAACGCTGTTTCAGCCCGGCCTTTCGGCGGGCCGCCACTTCATCCGAGCAGCCGTCACAGGAGAAGAACTGCGCCTCCATGGGAAATCAAACCATTGACCATTGATGAATAAAAATGGAGGTTACCCATGACTGGAGATGTAAACCCATCCTGATAGGGGAGGGTTGTGCATCAACAGTCTAAGTCATTAAGTTTGGACATGTTTGGACTGTGCCAGTCTGGAGTCAGTGAAGTGACTCATCCGACTGACGCTGCCTCCTCTATCGTGTACTTGGGCAGAATCTTCGAAGCAAATCTGCACAGGATGGGCTTGCCAGTTCCCAAATGCCATTGTGTGTTGTCTGCATGTTATAGATCTTGAGTGTTCCCCTTTGCGTAAAAAAGAGCTTGTGTCAAAACAAGTGTCTCATCTCGTTTCGCATGGATGTGCCTGAAGGTGAGCGCCAAGGGATATGTTGCAGCCAAGGTGATCAGTCGCTTGTAGAGGAATGGAATCGCACGGAGCTGAGAGAGGACGGAGCCGTTGGGTCTTCGGCTACAGAAGGACCGTTGAAACTCACATGTCACATGTCCTTTTCACCCGCATGTCCTACTTAGGAGCCAAAGTTGAGTTGCCGTTTCCTTTATGTTTTTCTGGGCAAGAGAATCTGTGGCGTACTCCGAAAACTGTGGCAATGGTGGCGATGGCATCATCAGAGGTGAAGCCTCAGTGGAGAGTGAAGAGATGGTTCCGAACAGGAAGCCGCTTGAAGTCACCGAGGAGACAGCCCAGTCCGGACGTCATCACCCAGTACGAGAGCCTGAAAAGCGCCGTTCAATCTTCTTGTGTGCAAACGAGCTACGGCCAAGCCCTTGTACTGGATGGTTGTAATAATTCCGTTTAAACCATCCATGTGGGGGTTGGGGTTCGGAGCTCAACTGTATACAAAGAGCAATTGTTTCAACTTCTAACTTCTGCTGAGAATATCACCCGCCCGTCATTAACCAGCAGTAGGCCAACTGACCTCAACGTACACACAGAACCACAGGCAGTTTCGGTTGAGAATCTTCCCCAAGGCTGGGGCCAACTTGTCCAAAGGTCATGAGGAAGAACAAGGCGACCAAAAATCTGCCACAAAGCTGAAATCTCAAACCTCGCCCTTACCCTGTGAATTGGTCGCCCGAACAAAACTGCAAGTCGCGTCGTAGCAGTCCAGTGAAAACTGAGTCTCAGTCTTGAGGAAGAACGTGGTGTACTCCTCCATGCCGAACCTACTCATGACCTCAACCTGACAGCTCCAAGGCACATGAACATATCATGAACTCGCAGTCTCGCGAGAAGCTCGACTGAAGCTTCGAATTGAACCCAAGACCCATGTGCCTGCTATAAGGGCTGAGGCCCCTGGTTGTCTCTCTCTCTTGTCTCTTTGGGCCAAACGGTGGCTAGGCTAGACAAAAACAAAAGCATACAAAGGTAACGGTTAACTTGACAAACAGCACGGGGCGCCGTAACCCAGCGCAGTGTTTCGGATCTAGCTCAGGTTTAGGTTCCACAGCTGTGAGCAGCTGAGCAGCATGAAAAACTTGCTGTGTCCAGTATAACAAGCATGATGTGCAAGGCTCCACGATGTTTGGAGCGGCTCACTTTGGTGCTTCAGCACAGCTGTTGAAAATTACTGCATGCTAGAGCGCTTGTCCTCACCTGTGGTGCATCCCTGACCATCTGCGGAAAACATAAAAGCTTTGAGAGGCGCAGATGGATTAAAATACTTTGCACCGACGTAGCTGAGAGCTCGCGAATTCAGCATCTTCACATCAGAAAACATCCTACGCTCGTCGCTTGCGAAGCACAAACAATGAAGGTGTGTTCATCACCCGGAGTCCAGGATCAACAAAGCGTTGGGTCCAGACTCCAGCACCTGCAGCACAGCTGTAGGATTGACGAAACGCCCTTTTCAAAGACAGCTGAACGAGGGTAAGCCCTCAGAAAAGCCCAGCATTGACTTGAATGATCCGCCACATGGATTTGAGGTTCCACCTACCCCTGTCCTTCGTTTTCGGCCCGAAGTTCGCCTTTGGTCGCCTTTCGGAAGATCTCAAGCCCGAAGATGGAGAACACGGTCTCCTTGAATTTCACCCTGAGCAGCCCAGGGTAGAAGAGGGTCACGAATTCTTGTGGTTTTTTCCTGAAATCCAGTGCTCACGGCGTGATCATCCGGATGGCATAAACAACTGTAAGGTACAGGTTTACCTGGGGTGTGGCTATTTTTTGCCAAAACCATGGGTTTTTGATAGGTCACGACGGCGAACTTCCAAAAACACTGTTTTTTACAGCACGGAATGGACTAGTTCGTGCACGTGCCCGCCCGGAACCGGCAAGAGAAAAGTTAAAACACAGTGTGTTTTTTGACTTTTGGCCTTCGATTTTCGGATTGAGACGCATATTTTTTCCATGTGTCTTGTCGGGAGGCCGGGAGGCCAGATTTTGTGACTTCGGAGCTGTTTGGGTGACGGCTTTCGCCGTTTTTGTTGGGCAGAAACATTGGCTTTTGCAGTGTTTTTGTACATTGCCGAGGCTTGAGTTCTTTGTGCGAAAGTGTAAAAAACCCCGCAAGTAGCAGCAGTGTTTTTGGCAACCATGTTGTTGAAAACGTCGCAAATTGAGGTGTTTTTTGACAGCAGGTTCAAAAGCACTGTAAATAGCGGTGTTTTGGGCCACGGCAAGCTCAAAAACATTGCTATTTGCAGTGGTTGAAAAATACGGTACTTAGTGGCGTTTTCGGCAACGTCAACCTCAAAAACCTCGCTATTCGCCGTTTTTGTTGGGCAACTGTTTCATGGCGGCGGGCGGACCTTGTCGCGGAGCGGCGTGAATCTAGTTTATATAGTTATGTTTAGAGACTTGTGGACTTGTGCCCAGTACCTATCAAGTTGACGCTACATCAACGAAGAAACACCGCGCCTAATCTGCTTGTCATCCACGATTTCTCTCTCGGCCTCCCAAGCTGGCACCAGTTGTTCAATCACTCAACTAACCGTTCTTAGTCGTCTTAGTCAGCCTGGAGGGCCACTCGGAATGGGCCAAAGTCAACAGCATTGACGAAGCGTTTCTCATCCACAAACGTTTGCCTCAGATGTCTCGCAAACAACTGTGCAAAGGCCGCGAGAAGTCTCAGCGCACATAGTAAGCCAAGGCGGCCAAGCTACGTGACATCACCCACCAAAGGACCAATTTTGCCGTTGGAGCCGCCCTCTGCGGTGCCTAGTGTAGGTGTCAGCTGCCGCAAAGTTGCATCTCTGTGCAGGCCAAATGCTGTCTAAGATGCAGTACAGCAAGTCCTCAAAGCAGATCGGTTCAAATCTGGCCCTTTGAGCTGCTTTTCAAACCAGAGCTCTGAACTCTCATGTAATTGGGTCCCTACTAAAGCAATGGTCTTGTCCGTGGGAGTAACTCTGCAACTTGTGGCGTCTTCCTTTCGCCATGTTTCCCAGACTCCGCTGAGCTTGGTCTTGGCCGGTTGCCCTGGACAAAGAGCCTCCAAATCTACGGCAGCAGATTCCACCTGTGAGGGGGTCCAGCAATGCAAGGCGGTCCAGCAATATGACGCTTGTCATCCTTACTTCTTTTCTAAAACGAAGTAGACATGTCTTTCCTTCAGTTCAAAACAGCTGGGATAGCAAGCAGCTCCTATTCTTCCTCACACGGGGTGTGGACAAACGTGACAACTGAGAGGATCAATTGCAAGTGTGTCAACATGTCGCTGAAATTGATCATTCATCACTTCACTGGTGACCTCGTCAGTTAAAAAGACTGCACAGATTACCCATCACCACTCTAGTGTTATTTCTGCTGCCAAATCCGGTTCCCCATCCAAAAGCATCGTGCCTTTTGCTGAAGAAGTTCGCTGGCGCCAACACCATTCTTTGGGGCCTGGTGGCATGTTCATTTCGATTGATTCCTACATGGAAAGCATATGAAAACATCACGACTTGTTCACTCCGCACACCTCATCACAGGCAGCCACCAAAGCCTCACAGATTTCAGGGGGCCACAAGAGGTGTGCGACGGCAAGACCAAGTTTCAAGACGTTTGGCAGAATCGGTCGATCGGAGCAGTCGGAGCAGTTCGTGCCTTCTTGCGCTGCACAGTCTGCTGCTGGTCAGATTGACCAAAGGAGGCAAGCCACTGTAGAGGCGGGAAAGGGCCTGCAGTCAAGCCATGTGCAAACTCCAAGTGGATGATTAAAAAAGTAAGCCCAAGAGAAGTACCCAAGAGCTCAAGGCCAATTTCACACCTCCTCCGGAACCGACTCCGGAACCTGCCCCGGACCTTGCTCCGGAGCCTTTTTTCGGATATTCTCCAAAAGCTCCTCCAGAACCTGCTCCGGAATCTGCTCCAGAACCTCCTCCAGAACCTCCTCCGGAACCTGCTCCGGAACCTCCTCCGGAACCTGCTCCGGAACCTCCTCCGGAACCTACTCCGGAACCTACTCCGGAACCTACTCCGGAACCTCCTCCGGAACCTACTCCGGAACCTCCTCCGGAGCCTGCTCCGGAATCTGCTCCAGAACCTCCTCCGCAACCTGCTCCGGAACCTGCTCTGGAACGGAACCCACTCCGGAGCCTGCTCCGAATCTGCTCCGAAGCCTTTACTATGGCTGAAGACCCCTAGCTTCGCTGTTGGGGAAAAACAAATATATATATATATATTCCAAACGTCTGTACACTATTTTCTCCACGTTCCCTGACGTTCATAGGAAATCAACATGTCTATAATTGTTTATATGGGCATGATTTCCCGGGTTTCACACCTACGTTCGAGAATCTCTCACTATGTTGATTACCTTGTAGAAGGTATTGCAAGGACTACAAGCCATGCTGGTCTTCAACCTGGACAAGCAGATGAAAAGTCTGAAAATAAGCAGTTGCCCCATAAGGCAGCATTTCTCAGCCAGCAATGAGCGATATATATGCGATATATGTGGAGAAGGCAATATAGAACAAGCTTCCAACAGCTGAGATACAGTATGATTTGATCGAGCTCAAACTGTTTAACAGCCACCCTATTAGCCTGTTAACGTGTTGTTCCTTGTTTATAATTACCGCACGAGCCGGAGTACAAAGAGCAAAGCTCTGTAGGAATGGTTTCCTGGATTGCTCTCCAGCCATGCTCTCCGACATTCCCATCTCCAGTCTGCCCCAGCAACGGGTCAAGAACTTCAAGAATAAAAACAGGCCAGTCGGGGGTGCTCAAACTCTTCCCACAGCATAAACCAGCTTCCTTGGGTGAAAAAGCCCTCTGATAAAACCTTCTGAGCTTGTCAAAGAGCTAACGCTTGGAACATATTGGAACCGATGTAGCTCGTGTTGCACCCTGGAAGAGACCCACATGGAACCTGAAAGCCACCTGTTTGTGGAGGAAGCTAGTCTTCCAAAGGTCCATGTTCAGGTTCTTTCTCAGTTGGAGAACATTGGGCCGAGGCTCTCATCGTGTTTTGCCGCTCTGCTAACAGACTTGCAAGACGACCATCCTTGTCAAGGGTCGCCACTCCTCCTGCAGAGTCTTTGGATTAGAGGCTCTGCGGAAATTGGACAACTCCCTTTTCAGCGGATGGACAAAGACTTCCCAAAACACCGTAACCATGGGACACGGGCTTTTGCCCCCTTGCCAAGCGCCTTTACCAAGGGGTTTTGACCAGTGCCACCAGCTCTCCTAGGCCACCATCGTTGCAGCCCCCTAGCAAGGTGGTTGAGCCCAGCCAAGTGGAAGGCATCGAAGTGCGTCCAGTGCGCCGTCCAAGTTCAGCCCGAACGGCATAACCATCCTACAGGAGCTAGGCGTGAGCTGGGCATGAGCTGGGCTCTGCGGCTGGATTTCCAGAAGAAACCGAGAAAGCTGGAGCAACTCTTTCTGGACGAATTGGTGGACTAAAAACATGCAGACCCAGCAACGGACTCCAGGTCACATTCGTACACTTCGAACTGCTCGCCGTAGTCTTCTTCCAGGATTTGTTTGGCTCTCAAGCAAAACGGACATGTTGAGAATGAAAACATCATAATCCTTAGACACTCGCATTTGGGAACCGGTGCCGATCTCGTGTGCTTGGCAGCTGTGATGGGATTTGTTCGTCAAACTTGCAGACAAACGACTTATTGGAGTTGATCTTGTCGTCAATCAGCTTGGATATTCTGTCTCTGTCGTAGTCCCCAGCCAACGTGTCCGCAATGAACTGCTTGGCTTGAGCAAGGGGCCTCATCTGGGACAAGACAGAGATCTGCTGTGTGACAGAGTCTGAGTTGGCCCACTCCTAAGATGCACCACTCGCTCGCTCGCTCGCCTTTGTGGGAGTTCACACGGCAAGTTCTTCTAAAGCGTTGGATACATGATGCTTGCTCACAACGGTGATAGCTGTGTGGAGAGGCAAGTATTACTTACAAATACAGATCTGTATACGTGTGTAATTATATGTGTATATGACTGCAATACAGATAGGGCCATAGGGTCATTTTATCATATATAGTAGCATACATATACTCTAATATGGGTGGGACAGTACCTTGCATATTCTTGAAGCTGAACTCTTGTTCATGTGTAATTACCACCGGCAAACTGAAACACGGGGTTTTTCCTTTCCCCAAGATCCTCACCACCTCAGATCTGTCAAGCATCGCGGGGCTCTCCGCCCCAATTTCCATTCTCGTCACTGGGTTTCTCCGAAGCCGACTTCACCCGACCCAGCTCCGCAGCCTCTAATGCCTGGCTGCGCTCGTCGTTCCGTAGGCGCCCGAGTTCGGGCGGTGGCACGTGGGGTGGTCTGAACGAATCAAAATACTCATATGCCTCGGTGGGCCCAGCCTTCACTCCCGAGGTGATCATGTTGTCCAGGAGCGGTCTCTCCATAGTCTGCGTCTTGCCACTTGCCTTCATTGGTGCCCGCCTCCCTCAGAACCAAGCAGAGCGACCAAGGTGTGCAGCACACCAGAACAGAGTTTGTCTATGCCCGCTCAGCTGACTAAACGGTTGAGATCAGCAGCTTAGACTTCTACATTGTTGGGAGAAAAGGGTGCTGGCGTCCATTCTCTCCGAAACTCTTGGGGCTGAGCAAGCCCGCCAAGCTGCTTTTGTGAGCCAGGAAGATTCCAGTGCCCACACTGAGGGCCGCCAACGTAGGCTTTGGGGCAAATCCATTGGGCGATGCGCTTGAGCTCTGTGCCGTCCCAGCGGCTCCGCGAAGGCCAGCGGCTCCGCGAAGGCCTCAGAAACGTTTGGACGAATTGGCAGCATCCCCAGGGCGCAGACTCTGTTTCCATCCCTTCCAGGCCTGGCGCGACTGTGCTTGGAATTGTTAACTCCATGGCTCACAAGAAGCTGAGCCAAACAGCAAGTGAAACAGCTGGATGGCTTTTGAAGTTCCAAAATCTTCGGCAGCACGGATATGATTCTAAGAACGTAGCAGACACCCCTTTGCATAGATACTCGCAGAAATCAGCTCTAGTATGGGATTGAGCAGTGATTGTAGGCGTGAGCATGCCGGACCGTCGAGTTTTACTCCTCGGTCACACTTTCTGTGATGGCAAGGAGCCATCGACGGAGTGCAGCTAGAGGCCTTGGCAATCGTTTCGACATTCATGCAGTCATTAAGTACCATATCACTTCTCCCTGGGGGAGAACACAAAGGACACTCAGGCCCACACTCTTTAGGGCCGAGCCCGCAAAATATGGCTACCGCAAAGGAAACGCTGGTTGCCTTGGCTTCACTTCACTTTGGATAAATGTCCTTTCTCATGAAAACTCAAATATTTGTTACTCAATCGTTGTGAATCATGCAGCTACGAGCACCCCGGACAAACATGTCACAAACAAAATGTATATATATCTATATATATATTTGTATAAACCTGAGAAGGGAGGGGACGAAGTGGAGAAAGAGTAGCTGGAAGTGGTGAAGTTGACATCGCAGCCACTCTCATAGGAGGTAGGAATGGAAAGTATAGTACATAGGTTCGGGGGGCGGGCCGTTTTCGTCGTGGTTCGGGCTCGCTTTGGAGGTGAAAAAGGGCACCCTCGAAGGAA